>OX235271.1:194829803-194929813 GCA_944472155.2 Trichobilharzia szidati
CTTTTTTGTTAGATGTTGAAATTAGAGACATTGTACAAGACTTTTGTTTAAAACGATTCATGTTGGAATATAGATAACTTCCGAGTACAATCTAAAAATACAGTGTGCTGCTAGCCGTTTCGTCTTCTCACTGGTCTATACTGTCTACCTGCTTCACTCATAACCATGTTGTATACTTTGGATTTTTGCAGGAACCTCTTATCCTCATCCGAAGACAATTCTACAACCGGTACACAGCTTCTACCAGTAGGCACGACTCCAGCAGTGAACGCTTCTGTGGATTATATTAATAATTTGTAGCTGTGGACTTTAACTGTATATCCAAGTAACCGTTTAATTAATACAACTCATTACTGTATTTTTATAACATATTGTTACACTATCATCTCATTAACTTGGAGTTTTATTTGCATACTTGTTATGTTGTTTTTATTTTTTTTATTTTACTTACAGCTTGATGCGACACCATATTTTCAGTACAAGTATGGAATTTTCAGCATGGATATCGGTAGCCCAAATTTTGCAGGCCAACCATAGATATCGGGTGTGCGCCGGCAGTGGATCGAACCCCAGACCATGTGCATGGTCGGCGAGAGTCCTAACCACTGTGCCACCGATGCACGCTCGCTAGACAGTCCCCTAAAAGAATATTGAAACCTTTAAGATAGATATACCACACAAGCCAGCCAGCCAGTCAACACAATCACTTCATTCGATATTGTGCAAACCAAAAGATCCAACAGTAAAAGAAGATAAAATTATTACCATTTACAGAATAAATTCTATAAACTGCATTAAACATTACATTGGTCAAAGTGGGAGTTTCTTTGGAACCAGAATCCAAGATCACAAATTTGCCTGAAAAAGACATGATCTATATTCCTGTTTCATATCAATGCATGTAGATAATTATGGAAACTAATTTAATAATTGGCAGAATGTAGAAATTTTAAATAGACGAAACACCAAAAATACTGGCAGGGAATTCCTGGAGGCCTGGTTCTCAAGTGAATCAGCAATTAACAATCTCACTAATATAGATCGAATTTACCGGCTAATAAAAAGTAAATCATCACATTTCAAGAAAAATGATCAGTTGAGATGTAAAGCAACTGTCAGTCACGAAGATGATTGCCAGGAGACACAATTATACCATCATTCATAGAGAAGTGAAATGATTTCTTTTCGCATACTAAAACCTTCTCTGAAGCGATGCTATCTAGAAGTGGGACGACGAAAGCTTCGTAGTTAAGTCTACAACCAGCTCCTCAGAGAATACAACGAATTCAACATCATCCACCTGAGATATAAGCCTTCTCCATTATTTCAGACAAAAGCTTATTTTGAAGAGAGAATATCACTCTTTCTGCCAACAGTAACTGATTTTCACGTTGGTTTAAGAATTCTAACTTTGTTTTTTGATATTTCTAAATAAGTCTGTCTTGTGGGAATTTGGCGAAAAGCAAAATAACTCTGGACTGTATTTTTCGCTATTGTTTCAAATTTCCTGACTATTTTATTTTTTTTTATTGATAAGTTGATTAGTTTTCCTTAAAGAAAACTTAAATATTCCTCTCTTTTCTCTCATTTTAAACAAACAAAACAAAAAACAATCAGTTTTACCTTTCCAATCCAGACTAGGAATGATAAATGATAAACTCGTTTACTTTTGTTTATATATACTATTGTTGAAAAGTTTATAAGATTTAAACTTTTTTAAAAAAAGATTGCAAATCGTTTTGACAGATGTGATATCTTTTAAAGGATTAAAGTTCCACTGAAAAATATTCAAGTATTGGTTTTGTAGGGCTTTTTGTTTGATTGCATGGAAGATTTCATCATGAGCTGAAATCAGTTAGAAAACCACTGAAAAACCTGGGAGTACTGGACAGCTGTTTCGTCCTAGTTTGGGACTCTTCAGCAGTACTCTTATGATTGCTAGCGATAGGCCCCATTCAGGCAGTTATCCTTGGGTTCTAATGACAAGCCATGACCAGTAGGGTACAGCAGGTTGAAGATGAGGATAGTTACTCATCGAAGAAGACATTACGAAATGGTCGCTCCATGTCGTGAATTGGCAGAAGTTAGAATTCAAGGACCATTGGATCGGGTACCAGTGGTTCAATGATCTACGAGCTCGCCTTGTAACCAGAAGGTCCTGGGTTTGAGCCCGGTGGGTGCGTACTCTGTTTAGTACCCCCAGGTTTTCCCGTGGTTCTCTAACTGATGTCAGCTCATGATTAAATCCTCCATTGGAAAATAGACTAGAAAAAGCCGGGAATGTACCTACTGCTGCTGTCTGTCATGACTACGTATAAATACACTCACACACTCACAAATATACCCTCGCACACAAGCATGCAACATGCATGCTTGTGTTATAATTTGGTTTTTATTCTTTTGTACCTTTTAATCATTCTAACATATTTTCGGTTAAGTTAAACTCTAAGCACCACTAACTACCAGAAATGGAATGCAACTACACCAATCACCTTGAAACGCTCACTGAGCAAGTTAGTGAAACCTGACAAATAATACTGCCAACATCAATAAAATATGCTAATCGAAGTGTTAGGTTATTAAGTGGGATATCTGGCAAGTTTCAGCTTAGGTTTCAGAAAGATTAAGCTAAGGACAAGTTCGAGTTTATTTATAATAATTGTTTCCTTTAATTCCTACAGGAACATAGGGCTTCAGCCGTGCGTCTCCATTGAGTTCGGTTCTCTGCTAGAGTCTTCACCTGGCTCCAAGTCTGCCCACACACTTTCATCTCCTCTTCACATGACCTCCTCCATGTCACCCTTGCACTGACGACCAACTCGCCGCTTCCCTTTCGGGTTCCACTCGAGCAATGGCTTGTCTAGTGATGTCACTTGATGGCTTCCTTAGAGTATGGCCAATCCACCTCATTCTCTTCGTGCTTATTTGTTTCACAGTCGATTCCAACTGGATTGGTTCACTACCAGGAATACATCACTATTGCTGATCTTTTCTGACCGGTCATCTGATCTTGAGTGGTATTGAGAGAAGACAGTTGTTGATGAAGGTCTGTAGTTTGTTCGAAGTGCTCTTCATGACGCGACAAGTCTCTGATCCGTATAGAGTAGCACTGACCTCACAATAGAGTTGAAAATCCGGATCTTGTTTTTCATGCTGAGTGCTGTTGATCTCCACACAGACTTGAGAGAAATGAAAGCTTGTCTTGCTTTCCCGATAATCCTCGCTTTGATATCCTTATCAGTTCTATCCACCTGTCTTTGAAACGATGCTTCCCAGGTAGGTAGGTGAAGGAGGTTGTTTCTTTCAGGTTCCTTCCATTTATGCTGATCGTTGTCTGTTGTTGTTGCTGTTGGTGGTGTTGGCCAGGAATCTTCATCACCTCTGTTTCCTCTATGTTTACCTGAAGCCCTATCTTTTATGCTTCTTCTGTCAACTTGTTGCTTTTAGCTTGCATATCTTCCAGTTTGTGGAAGATCAGACATTTACGTCATCGGCGAAGTCCACATCCTCGGAGTTTTTGTGTGAGTCCATTTTATGCCTGTTTCCTCGCTGCCCGGCCCGCCGTCTGTCACATTATCCATTTTACCGCAATCAGGAAAATCATTGAAGATAGTAGGCAGCCAGCCAGCCCTGTTTTTCTCCCGTCTTCACTTCGAAGGATTCCGTGAATTTCCCGCTTTGGATTACTTGGCATACAGCATTGTCGTACAACTGTTGGATGAAATGTATAATTGTTGGCGGCCCCCCTTGGTAGCAGCGAAGTAGTTGCCAAATCACCTCTCGGTCGACACTGTCGGAGGCCTTTTCAGAGCCCATGAAGTTGAGATAGAGAGCTGACTGGCATTCCAAGCTCTGTTCATTGATGATCCACGGTGTTGTAATTTGACGATGCATGACTTGTTTCTCCTGAATCCAGCCCGCTGCGGTCGACGTTTTTCATCCAGGGCATGTTTGATTCTCTCCAGGATGATGCGGCTTAGTATTTTGCTTGGGATGGACAGGAGCATAATTCCTCGCTAGTTCTTGCATTGTCCTAAGTCTCCTTCTTTGGTATTTTGAATAAGAAGCCTCTGTTCCAGTCCTCAGGTACTTCGCCCTCTTTCCACACCTTCTCCAGTAGTGGTGTCATCAAGTACGCTGATGTCTCGGGGGTCATTTTCAGTGCCCCTGATGAGATTCCATCTGGTCCTGCTGCTTTTCCAATTTTAGCGTCTATTATGGCTCTCAAGATATGTGTTTTTTCAGAGGGTTGGTATCCACTGGTAGATGTGCTTCCACTGTTGGTATGATTGGGCGCGTTGTAGGTGGCGGTCGATTAAGAAGTTTTTTGAAGTGTTCAACCCAGTGTTTCCTTTGCTTCACCTCTTTGGTGATTCACTTTCCATTGTCATCCTTCACTGGTTTAATTTGTGTTGAACTTTTCTCCATAAGATAGGAACCTAGTTGTTTTTTGGTAGAGTGTTGCGAGGTCTCCTTTGCGCTTAAAGTTTAATTTTTGCCAAATTTTCTAATGTTGTTTCAACTGAAACTATTCTCTTGGTTGAATATTTCCATAAAAACAGAACTAACTATCAGCGGTAAACTCAACCTCTCTGTATAATGAGGTTCAAAAGTTTGCAAAAAGAGTGTAAGATGACTCTAAACTTTAGCAGCTCAGAAGGAAATTACCCAATGAAGATCATGGCAAATCTCCATCTACCGATCAGGTGTGTCCATTGTAGAAGAGCTTGATTTTAAAAAAAATGTTTCTATACAAGTAATACAATGTTAAAAAGTACTTATATGAGATAAATTTCTCAGATATGTTCCAAAGAAACCTTCCAGTTTCTTACAGAAGTCCTCAGAGTTAGGTTAAATCAAATTTCTGTACATAAATTCTTCGAGATAACTGTAAATCATTGTGTTTCTTGACTCATTCACTTCTCTGCTCTTCTCTTTCAGGTGACTCTAGAAACTTTTGATGGAATTCGGGCGAGGTTAAACAACAGCGACCCAGGGGGGGGGGCAAAAGTCCCAATGACCTTGAACGCATGCTAATCTTTGGCTAAAGACACCTGTTGTTACTACAGAGCAAATATACACGTTATTCAGCAACTAAGGAGCAAATTTCACCCAGATCATATTTTTAAGTGCTGTTTGGACAATGTGTGTTTATAACTCGTTAGGGTTAGGATTAGAGTTAAGGTAGGTATTAGGGTTAGGATCAGGTTTATATTTAGTGTTAGGATTGAGGTTAGGGTTAGTTTTAGGGTTAGGGTTATGATTAGGGATAGATTTACAGATGGTATTATTTATTTTCATTTTTTTTATCACCCACATTTTCCCAGTTATTGGTGTTTGATCCTCTTACTGGAAACCGTAGTAATTCAACCAAGGACTTTTAGGGAAGACTTTAAAACATGATAAGATCGATAAAATGCTCACACAAAAAGCTCACCTTCAGTCACCTGGGTGAATACAAGTGCAGAAACAGGTCTGACTCAAAAATCGATACTGTTGACTATAACTGGGATGCATTTTTTAAGTCATGCCAGAGGAAAATATGTTCAATTTTATGTGTTTCCATGTATTTTTCTTGCAAATAAACGTAACTTTTGTGGAAAAATCACTTAGTGCGTTGGTGGCACAGCAGTTAGGACTCTCGCCGACCGAGCAAATGGTCCAGGATTCGATCCCCTGCCGATGCACACCTGATATCAATCGTCGGCCTACAAAATTTTGACCACCTATATCACCTGTTGAAAATCCCATACGTGTACCAAAAATACTGTGTGAAATCAAGCTTCAATCAAAATAAATAAAATATTTTTGTGGTTGTTCCAATCAAGGTCACTCCTGCATTCGCATTCCTCTGGACGCTATTGTTTAACTTTGTCGGAATTTGTATGAGTCCCACCGAAAAGATTAGCGAAATCGTCCGTATGGCTGATCACATTTTGAGTATAGCCCAGTGATGACAGTCCGTTACATGTTTTCTTCCTTCCGATGAGCCTGTTGTCTAAATAATACACAAATTTTAGATTTGGATGAAATTAGCAAAGTAATTCGTGTACAGAATCCATAATTCCGCCAAAATACTACGGACTCATCTGATTGGTTGCTCAAGGTCATCAACCCGTTCATTAGGTAGTTTCGTTTTGGGCTGCTATAGGTTAGAGTCACCTGTTCTAATTTTTTATTGAATGTTGAATACATGAGTATCTTTACTATTATGACGATGGAATTGTTACTATTATTTTTGTTCCCTTGAGTGGAACATTAAGTGGAGTTCCAGGCGGACCACAGGGACTCAGTAGCACACCTTCATTTCATCCTTTTCTCATCAGCCTCCCTACCTGGCTCTACAACTGCCCGTAAATCTTAATTTTTTTCTTACACGACCGCCTTCATGTCACTTTCAAAGCGATGCTCAATTTGTCGTTTTTTATTCCGGTTCCACTAGGACGAACGCCTACATTGAGCACAATATTACTCAATGGCTTTCTCAGTATATGCCCAATCCACCTCTATTTCCTTTGGTATATTCAATGGGTGGTAGGCTTTCTTGATTGACCGTTTCCTAGAGTTTCTTGCTGTTGATTCTTTCTGGCTAACCATCTCATCTTCAGTATGGAGTGAAGGCTGCCGTTGATAAAAGCCTGAACCCTGTTGGAAATGTTTTTGATAACGCCTATGACAATTCTGTAGTGAGTGTAGAATAAGTGACATGACATAAGTGCTGAAAATCCAAATATTTCTGCTTATATTGCAGATTTCAGCAGATTTCCACACCAGTTCCACGCTAATAAATGGCTGTCTTGTTTTTCCGATCCTAAACTGTCTTTCACATCCTCACCCATACCAACTGTAGTTGAAACGAAGCTTCCCAGTTAATTAATTCCAGGAGGTAACGTTTTTCCAGATTTCTCTCACCGGAGGAAACTGACACTTAATACTGTTGGTTAGCTGTGTTCATTACCCCTATCTTTAAAGTTCTGTCACCGTTTATTGTCTCTTCTAACAACTTGTGAGTTGTTGACTGTGGGTACTCAATTTTGTTTGACATTAGGCATAAATCATCTGTGAAGACCAGATCTTCAAGAGTCTTTCTGATTTTACGAGTTGATCACGGATTGCTATCAGTTAGAGAACCACTGAAAACCAGCAGGGAGTACTGGATAGCTGTTTCATTCTATTTTTTTTTGAGAATCATCGGCAGTACGCACCCACCGCCAGGATTCAAACCCACGACCTTCCGGTTACAGGATAACCTCGTATACCATCTAACCACTGGGACCCGATTCTAACTTCTACCAATTCGTGATTTAGTGCGACCCCAACCAAATGCCATCAATGGGACATCCATCCTCAGACTTGACTGGATGAACCTCACTGGTCACGGCTTCTCACTAGAACTCCAGCAGACTGTGTCCTTTAGTCAGTCACTAGCGAGCATCAGATTAATTTTCAAGAGTTGATTTGTAAGAGTTAGTTTTTGTTTTTACGAGTTGTATCATTTTTGGATAAACTGCCGATGATTCCCAAACTAGAATGAAACAGCTGTCCATGACTCCCTTCTGGATTTCAATGGTTCTTTAAATGATATCAATCCGTGATCAACTCGTATAAACAAAAACTAACCCTTAAAAATCAACTAAAGAGTCTTTCTATCTGTAGCTTTCTAAGGGATTCCACTGGTTTTCTGATCATTCCCATCAAGAAGTGATATCAATCGGAAGTTTATCACCTACCTCTGTTTTGTTGATCTTAGAGGCTTTGGTGGTGGCTTTACATTCTCTAAGATGAATTATTTAAGCTCATATACTTGATTAGAAGTCTGGTTACTTTCTTCACTTATATGCCTTGGAGCCATCTTTTCAACTACAGGCGGAACAGATGTAGACATCAAAACGAGAATCAGAATGGCAAGGTACACCTTCATGAATTTGAAATCAGTTTGAAAATCCTCTGTCATCGGCATAAAAACAAATTGGGATTTTCAGAAAGTGTGTGAAGTCAGTCACCGCCTCAATATGGTTGAGAAACCGGCAAAATGTGTCACGAAAAGCATTTCCAACATCCAGTTGAAGACTTTTATCAACGGCTTCCACCTTTGGCAAAGTTCAGCAATAGCGTCCCAAGTGATGCTAACACAAGGGTGACCTTCAGCCGACCAATCATAAAAAGTAAGAGTTTTTGCACAAAAAATGACGCATATTTACAAGAAAATGCGTGAAAACACATTAAACAGGTTATCTTTCTCTGACATGAACCCGAAAAGGAAGCGGTGAGTTGGTCGTTGAAGGGTGATTTGGAGGAGGTCATGTGAAGAGGAGGTGAAAGCATGTGGGCAGGCTGGGAGCCAGGTGAAAACTCTAGCAGGGAACCAAACGCAATGGAGACGCATGGCTGAAGCTTTATGTTCCTCTAGGAAATAGAGGAAATAATAATGATAATAATTATTACTCTAACGAGTAATTAACACATTGCCGAAACAATACTTAAAAACGTGATTTGGTTAAAATTTGCTGCTTAGTTGGTCAGTAGTGTTGATATTTCAGCTATGATAATGACAAGTGCCGTTAGCAAACGGCTAGCATGCGTTCAAGGTCATTGGAGCGTTCTCACTCCTGAGACGCTATTGTTTAACTTCTCCTCAACTTCGCTGGCTCCATGTGAGGAATCAAATGACTAGCTAGAAAGAACTGGCAACAATAAAGCTGAGCGAACAAACGAACCAAGAACCGACTGCTCAATAAACATGTAGAAGAAAATGTAGTTGAATCGGACACATGCTAAAGATGTAACAACAGAAGACAAGGGCCAGGCAACAGATCGTTTATTCAGCAAAATCAACACATATTTATACATTTTAATGTACATTATTGTAGATTATTGTTAGTAGAAAATACAGTCTTTTGATTGGTTGTTTCTCACAGAAAGTTAACCTTGCATCCCTTTGTGGCTGTGTCAGATCATCCATTTTCTAACTGTATCCACCTACGCAAAGCCTTTGTTCTCATTTTCTCACCACCAATATTGGGGACATAAACATTGACGTCAATTACTATCTACCAACTTTGGCTAGCATCCAGCTCTCACCACAAATAGACCGTTGAATGACATCGCACTCAGTATAGGCCATCGCTGAAGTGGAACCCGAATGGAAGCCGACTAGATGGGTGTTAGTCCAAGGGAGAGTTGGAGGATGTCAAGTGAGGAGAAGATGGGAGATTTTGGGCAATCATAGGTCCAGTTCAAGAAGACCGCTGAGAATGGGACAACGTAAAGACCTACTGTTGAAACCTTATCTCCCAGTCGGAACTCAAGGGAAAAATAACTCAAGTGTTCGTTTGTAGGGATTTGATTGGTTACAGGATTTCATCATGAGGTGAAATTAGTTAGAGAACCACTGGAAAACCTGGGAGTACTGGACAGCTGTTTCATTTGTCCTAGTTTGTGACTCCTCATCAGTACGCACCCTCCGGGATTCAAACCCAGCACCTTCTGGTTACAAGGCGAGCTCGTATACCATTAAGCCACTGGGATCCACTGGGTGTGAGGACAAATACTCGCCGAAGACATTGACTAGGGGTCGCGCCATGTCGTGAATTGGCAGAAGTTAGAATTCATGAGCCATTTGATCGGGTCCCAATGGCTTAATGGTATACGAGCTCGCCTTGTAACGAGAAGGTCCTGGGTTCAAATCCCGGTGAGTGCGTACTGACGAAGAGTCCCAAACTAGGACGAAACAGCCGTCCAGTACTCCCAGGTTTTCCAGTGGAAAAATAATTGTCCTACTAAATATTTTATGTTGAATAAATTCTTGATAAGTAACGAAAAATTCAAAATTTATTCAAGTGAATTTTGTTCGTGTAGCTCTCATTGGTCAAATAGATAAGACATTGATGTTTGATGCGATAGCTGGGACCACCATCACTCACTGGAGATTCAGACACATCTAGATGATGAGTCCCAAGTTAGACGAAATGTGCACATACTGGATTCCACTGTTAACTATTACCAGCCAGGTGAAAGTAAACTTATCGAACAGCTGAGCTCAATTCAGTGACATAATAGAACCTGACCACATTGGATCCCACCACTAGCCGAACTCAGCAGAAATAAATTTGTGCTACAGAAGATCTGAGGTAACTTTTGTCTTACTCCCTCCCCCTGACCTCCAGTTCCTCCTTATTTTCGCCTGCTTGGTTGACTAAGTCAGGTAAAAGAAGAGTTACTCACCCAGTGAAGTGGCTGGTAGTCCCTATATATATATAGCGAATTATCAGAGCCTATAACTATTAATATATGTCTAAAACTTGGGCACTGTGGTAGTAAGTAATTCCATATTAGCTTTTTTATTAGATACATGACACAATGAAGAAACAGTATTAGTATTTACTGGATGACGAGGTTTCGAACAAAATTTATTATTGTTCATAATCATATCAATTATAGTCACACGACTTCGAAACTTGAGTTTTATAGTTCTCTTTATTCTCTCCTATTTGTCGTAAGGGGTAGTAGAATTTTCCAGATGTCCAACTGGACACGTATTTGCAATTTATTCGATAAACAAAGCTTCTTTATCAATCTCTATGTGCACCCTGCTGCTACATTAGATTTTAAAACTGTCATCTTATCCCATCCATCCTATTGTATGGTTGTGTGTAATTGCATGTAGTGAGTGGTATACCTGAACTATTCCCTAGATTTCTTATCTTATTCGGCACAACTAATCTAGATTTTTCTAGGCTTTTGTGCTCCGTTCTACTACTTTCACCCATGTATTTGACCTGACAATCGTTCCAGGTAGGGTATTAGATAAACTAAATTATTTTGTTTTAAAGGCTCTACTGGCAGGATCCTTTAACCGACAAAGCTTGTTTCTAATTGAGTTTGTGGATGGTTTGAATACCAGCCACTTTGATTCCTGCTCGGTTAAGAATTCTGTGTAAGGTTTCCGAGTTTCCTACTTTGTATGGAATTACTACTGATGATTCAGATTCCTTAATGTTGGTGTTGTCATTGTCCTGTGCATTTCGTCACTAATATTGCTATTATTATTATTATCACTGGAAAATTCTACAATACCAACGACGACAAATAGGAGAGAACAAAGAAAACCACAAAACTCAAGTTTCGAAGTCGTGTGATTATAATTGATGAAATGATTATGAACAATAATAAATTTTGTTCGAAACCTTGTCATCCAGTAAATAATACTGTTTTCAGACAGTAAACATTGTCTTGTCAAAAATCTACCCTCTTTTGTTGTTTTCGTCTATCAGTGGTAATGCTGTTGTTGTTTTTGTTATCAGTGTGATAAGTGATCGAACTAATTTTCGTTATTGAAGTCTACTAGATCATATTACCAGTTGTATCATTCTTTTTTGTCTGAATTAATACCTATTCTGTTTTTATTATTGTTAGTGTTGTTATTATTGTTGTTGTTGTTTAAATTCAAATTCATTTACCCGCCAAATCTAATTTTCTTATTCAATGTTCAATTAATTATTTTCTGTTGTTTTCATTTAATTGTATTTCAAAAAAAATAGAAGAAAAGATTATGCGGTTGTTTTCAAGGCTTGTTCATCATCTAAATTAAAGTGACAGACAAAGAAACAGTAAAAAATAATTAAAACTGATGATAAAGTTTGATAATTTAATCTATCACTTTTTTTAATCGTCAAGGTTAATTTGCATTTCGTCCTAGTTTGGAATGCTTCATCAGTACGCAACCACTGGAATTCTGTCCCGGGAAATTCTGATCACAAGACCGGCAAGCTCTTAGACCATTCACTGAACCTATGGGATTCGATCCAATGGCTAAGCTATGTATCCCAACTTCTTAATATATGTGCCTCAGCTGCCAACCAATATCACTGGCGAGCAAGTGATAAGGAGTCCCAGTCACTAGTAGGAAACAGCTGTCCAGTACTCCCTGTTGACCAATGGAATCTCTGCAACCCAACACATGGTAATTTACTTTTCCCGTTCAGTATGTTGAACTAAAATACTCAGCCTCTTTTGGCATGAAAAATTCTCTAAGTACGGACTCCTTGACGGTGCCTAAAGATTAACTTGACGATATTTTTGTTGATGGTGACTAATAGTAGAATCCATGATGTGCATTTCGTCTTATCCGGGACTCGCCAGCTGTATGTATTCGCATTATTAGGGCATGAGTGATAGCATTGACACTTAGGATCGAATCCAATATACATGTGTTTAAAACGACAAGGTATAACACTACCGTAATCCTCAGGGATCGTCAAAGGGCCCATAGTAGAAACTGACATGCGTCATCAGAGACCGAGTTTTACGGTTGCATATAATTAGTCAACAGAAATATGAAACAAAACTAAAAACGAATAATACTCTATGCACATGATGTGATTGTCGTGGCGCTAATAGGTCACGGATTAAAACCTCTATGGTGAGTGCGTACTGATGAAGAGTCTCAAATACTAGGACGAAACGACTGTCCAGTACTCCTAGGTTTTCCAGTGGTTCTCTAACAGACGTCAATTCGTGAACAAACCTGTAGTAATCAAAATTCGGAAATTATTATTATTGAAAATGAAATATTCGTTTCGATAGCATTTTCTTCAGACTCTGCAGTTATATGTAACCATATTAGGCAAAAAGTTTATATATATATATATATATATTTCAGTTAAATAAAGGCTCGCTCTTATTTATTCTGTACAAATCGCTTTATAACACGAATATTCACTTCGAACTGGGTTTTAAGAGTATTTGAATTTAAACATCCTAAGGCCTTAGGTTCCTGTTGGAACAGAGAGTTTCAGCAGTACGTCTGCATCTCATACTCTTCACTGCTACCATTATTAACTGGGATAATGTCTATTGACAGACTTTCATTTCCTTTCCAAATCATCACCCATATGCCACCCTCCAACGCAAAGCAAGTTTTTCGCTCCCTCATTTCGGTTTCACTTGACAGTCTGTCAGTGGTGAGATGTCATTTCTAGGTCTTCTCAGAGCTTATGTCTAATCTGTCTTCATCCTTAAAACAAATTGTTCCTTTATAATTAGTAGTGATTCCTTGATTTCATGATTTGCTGCTGTAAGACTTCTTTATGTAATTGATGTATTCTTCTGATTTACATGAAGTAGTCTGTCCTTGTAGTTATCGTATCATGGACGACACTGAAGTTGAAACTAAGTCGAATGTTAAAAATCTTGGATTAAGAGTTGCATCTGATATTCCTACACTTTTCATATCGTGCTAATTTCTATAAATAAATGTTGTCCGTCTCAGCTTTTTAAATTCGATAATTCGTGTATTATCCCTGTTCTTCTTTATTGCTCCTCCCTTATCTTTCCTGGGCTACTTCAGAAAGACTTTTTAATTCAGGTGTTGGTTTGAGGGGACTTGATTGGTTACAGGATTTTATCGTGAGCTGACATCGGTTACAGAGCCATTGGGAAACCACCTTGGAGTACTGGACAGTCATTTCATCAGTCTAGTTTGGGACTCTTCATCAGTACACTCCCAATGCCAGGGCTCCAAACCAGGACCTTCTGGTTACAGGGTGAACTCATAGACCATTAATCTACTGAAATACTCCAGTCCAATGACCAGCCCATGAATCCTAACTTCTACCAGTTCACGACAAAGCGCAACTGGCAATAGCCAATGTCACTGGTGACGAGTATTTTTCCTCACACACTACTCGCTCTATCTACTCCACTCACTGATCATGGCTTCTCACTAGAACCCCAGGTAACTGAATAGGGCCAGTTGGTAGTGAACACCGCAGTGCAGACCACTTAAAGCTTTTGGTGAGGAGAGTTGAGTGTCGTCAAGCCAACTTGTTAATACTGTTGTAGACTGACAGCTAAGTTCATGCAAGAAATTAGTGAGAATCATCTTTTCCGACTCTGAGAAGCCTCTTTATTCACAACTCTCCCATCGCTCTCGCCTGCATCCCATCAGAAAAGACCAGAAGCAATAATAAAAAGGCTTTTATGCTTACACAACTAAATATAAATATTCAGTTCTAACCAAATTTACCATTCGCTTTATGTGATAAGAAAAGTGGTAGGTATGAAACTCCTAACATACTACCAAACAGTAGGTGAACTGCATTTTTTCCTAATTCTTCTTATCGTTAACAAACTACTGTTATGACCACTTTCCATTAAATTTCAGATTTTAATTTCATATTTATATTTATTTTTATCAATGTTATGATTAACGTAAATGTTTCTGTTAATTATTTTCTCCTCTGTACTGTTGTGTAATGTAAGGAGAAAATTAGATGCAATATATTGTGCTACACATGCTGAGAATTCCACACTAAATATCACAAGTACTGTTTCGAATAAGCCAGGCATCATTATTTTTTCATTCCTAGCTTCCTGAGTGACAGATGGGGTATAGTACTGATCATGAACTAATATTAGTTGGAGAACCATTGAAAGACCACCAAGAAGTACTAGGCAGCTGTTTCGTCGTAGTGTTTTTTGGGACTCTTCAGAGGTATGCAGTCACCACAGGGGTTCGAAATCAGGACCTTCCGATTGTTACAAGGCGAGCTCGTAGACTATTGGAACCCGATCCTGTGGTTCATGAATTCCAACTTCTGCCAAACCATGACATAGTACGACCACTCAACAATGTCTTCTTCGATGAGTAACTGTCCTCATGAATTAAACAAAACAAAAACCCTACAAACCAATAATTGCAAACAGTAATTATTATCTAACTCTTATGGATGCACATATAACTGCTGAACCTGAAGAAGAAGAATAAATTAGCGAAAAGGTTATATTCTTTCTCACTAATTTCAGTCTTTTCAAATTTTTATAATGAGCACCTTTAATCATTATGAATAAAGATTCACATACCAACTGATTAAAAATGCCCATTAAAAGTTTCACAAAAATGGACACGGAACAAAGAGTACTCTTTTCGATAACTTCATCATCAGGTTCTACAATTATATATACATTATAATGAATGAATGAATTAGTCTTATGAACAAAATTATTATTGTTTAAATAACATCAAATCAATAATATTGATAAATTACAGCGGAACAGCATCAACATACAATAAGCTGAATGTCAGAAGAATTAGGAAAGATAATATTACAAATTCATGAACTTATGGTCTCTACTGAAGGCCGACCAGGGCAGTAGTAGGGGCTGGACTTGTTTCTTTTGGACACAGAGCGCTGATTGTTTGAGGCGAATTGCAATAGCCTCTGCTGTTTGGAGTAAGCGGTGCTTCGACGATTTTGGTAATTTGTTATTAAGTTACAATTTAATGGTGACTTATCAAGTGAGATTCTATTCCAACTACTTTCAAGGAGTATACGAAGAACATTTTACGCAGCACACCTATGTTTGTCATTCTCTAGCCGACGAATGATTGCGACGCAAACGAAGGATAAGCTTGATAGTTTTGCCACATCTATGTGTATTTATCAATTCAACTGCACCTGCGGTGACAGTTATATTGGGCGTACTACTAGACAGCTTAGCCAACGTGTTAGTGAGCATCTCCCATCGTGGTTTGGTAAAGGACAGACAAAAACAATCCGTAGCTCAATTTTGTCACACTTAATTGATAGTGGTCATGTAATTGAGAAAACGAGAGCTTTCAAAGTGATTCATCGTATCCCACCGAATCTTTCCAATAGACTTCGTATTCGTCTACTACACACAGCTGAGGCAATAGGCATTCGAACTATTAAACCTAAATTATGTATTCAAAAAAGTTCGTACAGCCTTTATCCCTCCCTTGGCCTATTAGGACGTAACCAACTAATAACTTCCACACCACCCTTTGTTCGTATTTTCATCCCCTTTCTTATCATCCCTTAATCTTATCTTCATTATAAACGTGTTTCATTTCCTTCCCTTACAATCTAACATTACTTAATCGGTTCATTTGTTTTTACTAGCCTTTATCGACTACTTCCACCTGAACAGTTGTTTGTTTAATCATGCTGTTTTTCATTATTCGTGTTATCACAGATTGCCTCACTTTTTTCATCCTTATTATTGATAAGACCATTTCTATTATTACTATAATTACTATTATCATTACTACTATTATGACTAATTGCACAATTTATATTCACCATCGTATTATCCTATAGACAAAACACCATGATTGGTTTATATTTGAATTTTATTTGTAAACTTATATATATTAGAGTTAAGCCTGATGAGATCTAATTGAAAACAATATTGTTCGCTTAAATGTGTTGTTCTAAATTTGTTAGGCACCCGGTATATTATAGAGAAGGATTCTTCAATCCTAGCTGGCTTTGTGACCGGTTTGCACTAGATGGTCTAATATCGAGCTGTTAATAGTTTTAACTACACCTTTACTTAGCCATAGTGGGATATGAACTCGAGCACGAAAAATCAAGTTCCTAGAGCAACGGCCAATATAACTCACTCCACAAGCGCAGTTGAATTGATAGATACAATTTGAAGTGGCTAGTCTAGTCCAGGTACTTCATCTTTCAGTCAAGGTAGCACCATCGGTCGTGTAGAGAATAATACGTGTAGTTCGCCAGCATTAAAAGTTCTTTGAACTGATTTTCTTAATTTCTTCGTAATTATCTCACTTGGTATATCGCCCATGAATTGTAGTCGTATATAAAGTGGCTACTTGTTTACAGACAGTGAGTAGTCCTTTTCCGCTTTCTTTGTCATGTGTTTCTTGATAGATGGTGCTAAATTAATGTCGTTCATAAGACTAATTCATTCATTCATTATAATGTATATATAATTGTAGAACCTGATGATGAATTTATCGAAAAGAGTTCTCTTTTTGTTCCGTGTCCATTCACATATCACTAGTTTATTGATTTGATTTTATGCATACTAAGTGGTAAAAGTATGCAATAATTGTGAAACCAAAATGTAATTTAGGCACGACGCTACATACTACTGATTGGTTGATTAGTGTCAGTAGGTAGATACCACCATCGCACCAGTCAAGCAGCGGTACAACTTGCTAGCCTGATTATCGAAAGGAGGATTCATCTAAACATTGGGCGGCCATTTCACTTGTTTGAGCTAAGCTCATCAACGGTGTGTGTACTCGGTTTGAATTACTTCAACTCATACAAAGAGTTTAAGCTACCTGGAATAACTGATAATACATTTAGTTAAAATTCACAATTTTCAATTTACTCATTTCGAATTTGAGACTTCACCGTTATGTCTATAGGAAATTGAAATTGAAATTTAGATTATAGGTTTCCAGGCCGTAGGTGTTACGAACTTCCTGGAATAATTTGAGCGCTGAGTCAGATTGATTCATTATAAATTATTTTAATTAATCTCAGCGTGTTAAGAAAATCAAAACAAGATCTGTTTTCTGAACATTTCGCTGTGTAAGCTGCAACAGCTTCTTCAGCAGATTTATTCGGATTTTTATTAATCATTAAAATATATAGCCGAAAATGTCCTTTACATAAATTGAAGTCAGTTTATTTGAAGGTCATTTGTCCATGGACATTTTTACTAATAGAAAATATGTAAGCAGTCATCACATATATTTGTAATGACTAATGTCAAATTGTTGTTGTGTTCACTCTTGTATAGTTAATTTGTATAGATTAGTTTTGTATGAGTTTGTGTATGTATGTTATTTGTCATGTGAAAAATACGTGAATTCATATGTGATAAACATGATCCTACATGTTTAAAAAAAGATCACGGAGGCTCATAGAGTGTTTATTGTTTTTTCATCTGTCTTGCTTCATAAGAGTTTGCCATATAGGTGATAAGTCTATCCCTTCTTCCCTATTCACTGCATTCGATGTGGTTAAGACGTGCAAGGCTTCAGAAGTCAATCTTTCTTTATGTGAATGAAATCCTCTTCCACGAATTTCGACATTGTCGAAATCAATCTTATGTCCGCTGTCCATCGCATGCATTGCTATAGCCGATCTTTTTTCTAGACTTTTTAATTCTACTTCATTTCTAGGTGGACGTTTCGTGCATAGTCTATGTTCATTCACTTTGACCTTCACCTGCCTACTGCTCTCTCCTATATAGCATGATGATTAATAAAAATCCGAATAAATCTGCTGAAGAAGCTGTGGCTTACACAGCGAAACCTTCAGAAAAATCTTGTTTTGATTTTCTTGACATGCTGGGATTAATTTAAATAATTTATAATTGATTAAATTTAGATTTTGCCGTTTAACTTAACCAAGGTAAAAAAGTATTTTAGATTATATCTTTGTGACACACTGATGTAACAGGGTGAGATTCGAGGTCATTTGGCTAAGGCATGATAGAAGAAGTTTACAAATAATATAAAAATGTCTGTAGACGCCAAGATTTGTCTGGTATTCATCTATCCTTGCTTTTATCTCCTTCGTGCAATCGTATGTGCGTGTGTGTGTGTTTGTACTTCTATCTGAGCATGTTGGTGTCTACTTGAGAACTGTAATCGCTCAATTTACTCTAGAGATGTCTAAGCAATCAAACATAATCCCTGCAAAAGCCAATACTTGAAAATCGATCCGATGCTCACTAGAGACTGGTCCTATTCAGGCAGTTAACCTGGAGTTCCAGTAGGAAGTCATGACCAGTAGGGTACAGCAGGTTGAAGGTGGGGTAGTAACTCATTGAAGAAAACATTTCTAAGTGGTTGCGATATGTCATGAATTGGCAGAAGTTAGAATTCATGGGCTGGCTATTGGATCGGGTCCCAGTGGCCTAATGGTCTACGAGCTCGCTCGCCTTGTGACCAGAAGGTCCTGGGTTCGAACCCTGGCTGGTGGTCGATGCGCACTGATGAGGAGTCCCAAGCACTAGGACGAAACAGCTGCTGTCCAGTACTCCATGGTGGTTTTTCATTGGTTCTCCTACTGATATCAGCTCATGATAAAACCCTCCAACCGGTCAAACACAATCCCTACAAAAACCAGTACTTAAAGATGTCTATAGCGCCTAAAAAACATAAATTAAACATCAGAAAAATTATTCAAACTTCTCAAAAATACTGTGTGATTTTGTCTCAGTTTTAAACAAAAAAAAACAGAATTGTCACGGATTAACACCATTTCTCATTATGTCAATATCAGGGAGATGAAGCGAGCGCTACGGGAGGGGGAGAGAGGAGTAAAGATCTGACACTTTGGTTAACACGTTTTTCTGTATGAGTGTGAGTGTGTGTGTGTGTGCGTGTATGATCACGAAGACAAATGATCTGTGGTGTTAGTGAGACAGTCTCATAATATACATATTTGTTTTCCCCATTTCTCTTCCACCACCCACAATCTCTCACTTTCTGGATGAGATTTTCTAACTCATTCGATTGTCAAGGTTACATTGAAGCTGTATAACAACACAAGTTTGAAAACAGCTCTAGTATTTGGGTCGGAAAACGAAAAGAGAATCATACCAAAATGTAAATACCCAGAAATTTCTACAATTATTATTTTTTTGACATCAAAGTGAAAAATACTGATGGGAATATTGCCACTGCTTTCCACTGAATCAGGAAGAAAACAGAATCGAAAGGAAAACTTGTTTTTACTATTGACTTTGTAGAGAATTTTGTTTGATTGGTTGGAGGATTTCCTCATGAGCCGATATCAGTTAGAGAACCACTGGATAACGTTGGAGTACTGCGTACTGATGAAGATTCCCAAGCACTAGGACGAAACACTTGGCTCTCCAGTACTCCGTGTAGATTTCCCAATGGTTCTTTAGCCGATGTCAGCTCATAATGAAATCCTCCAACCAATCAATACTTGTTTTACTCTTTCTGTTCTTTGAAATACTGGTTGTGGAGGGGTGGGTCGAGGGCGGTTGAGTAAATAGTACAACAACCGCACATACATATAACTCCATTATGAATAGAAAATTTTATTCTGATAAAATCACACAATGTTGTTATATGGTAATATTTACTGATGACCACGCTTCGAGGACAAATTATTGCTGGTCACAATCCTATCAAGGCAGTAGTCATACAACTTTTTGCTTCTGACTAACTGAATGTTTTCAATTTGGAACTTTGCACTGATGCGCAGCAGTTTAAGCTGCCACATTCCCTACTTGTAGCACGCAAAGCAAGAGAAGAAAGTAAAAAGAAATGCAAAAAAGAGACAGTAAACAGAGATTTGAGGCAAACAGAATAAAAGTATGGAAGAACAATATAATTTTATTGGGTATTATAAGTCACAGTGAGTGGATCCATCTGCACCATTGAGAACGATTTTAGGCCACTTCACAGATTTTTTCCAGTCATTAGTGTTTACTGTCCCAAGGACTCCAACCAGTCAGGAAGTCTACACCTTCCTACGTGGCTTAAAGTAATTGTTGTGGATTTAATTGACTGGTGCCATGTTTCAGGTTGACCGCCGCTAGCTCTTTTCCAGCCTGATCCTATGTCATTTAATGTTGCCCATCGAGGAAGGGGATGGATAGGCATGCATGCGTAACACATGTCATAACCATCTCAGTCGATGTAGTTCACAACCTCGTCTAGTGATTTCCCCACCTTACCTAGCACTCAATCGGTGCCTAACCTCATTTATACCACTTTACACGAGAGACAGAACGCAAGAACCTATGATCAAAGACAACTAGCCAGCCAGGCTTTTCATGTCTTCCACTCTCAATTGCCATGTCTCACTCACAGCCATAAAGGAGGACGGAGCGGACTGCTGAGCTGTACTTCCGTCCTTTGATCAATAGTTAGGCGGATATCACGTCTACGCCAGAGATTGCATAAACTGGCATATGCGAAACTAGCCTTCTGTATCCGTGCTGAGATTTCGTCAGCCATTAACCCTCTAGCATTGGATGATGCAAATTCCCAAATAAGTGAAGCGGTGAACGCACTCCACCAATCACTTCACTCCCTAATTCTAAGCTATCAGTCAATGTAGTCCAGTCCTGTAACATCATCTTACATTGCTGCTCATAATCACATCAAAGCACAACTCACACAAACTTTCTAACTTTATGTGTAAAATTCCATTAATTAATTTGATTGGTAGTGGTATTTTCCATATTTCCGGTATGAGTCATGAGTCATTTCTATTGCACGTGTTGTGTTGGGTGTAGACTTGATGAACCAGGAAGGATTCAGTAATCAGTTTCTCTCTCTATCAACCTATATTACTTCTTAGAATTTTAACCCTCTGCCACCCGCCCTATTGTGTGGTTGTGTGTTAATTCATGCAATGTGACTGCTGAGCTGTTTTCGAAATTACTTATCTTCTCGGTTAGGGTCAGCCATTCTTACCTTAGCCACTAAATTATTATGTTCCGACAATCTCACTACTCCTGCCTGATCAACTAGTTTGACTGACCTATGTAGTTGACCTGACTCACAGTCATTGCAAGGAATCTCGTAAATTATATTATTTTGTCTAATTGGGTCAACCTACAGGGTCCATTAACCTACAGAGCTTGTCCTACATGAGTGAGTTTGTAGGTTTGAATGCCACTGTAATTCCTGCTTTATTGAGAATCTTACGTAGGGAGGGTCTTTAATGTCCTCTCGTTATATGGTATAACTGCAGATGCTTTAAATTCTGTCTTATTTATGTTATCATTATTAATTTCACCATTACTTTTATTTTCACCTTTTTCATCGAATCCACACCCAACACAACACGACCAATAGGAATGACTCAACACTCATACCGAAAATATAGAAAATACTACTACCAATCAAGTCAAGCAATGAAAAATAGTGATGGAATTGTATAGACGAAGTTAGAAAGTTGTGTGAGTAGTGTCTTGATATGATAACGATGAGCAGTAATAAATTGTGCTCGAAATGTGGTCATGAATAAATATTACTGTATAACAACACTGTGAGACTTTATCAAAACAAATTTTACCCACAATGGAATTATACTCTACCAACATCCAATGCACAAGTTCGATTCCTGTATCAGTCCTTATGTTAATCTCAAGGAATTCATCTTAACTCTGGTGAGATATTAATAATACATTTACTCAACATAGTTAAAATCTTCCGGGTACAATCTATGATTTACGCAGTGATGCTTATCGATTGTATATACCACAGAAACATCTGACGATCGGTGCTCATTTCAGTGTTGATGGTTTGTTTTGGTGAAGGCCACCAGTGTAGAAATATAAATAATAATAATAGCCTTATTCCGGAAGTTATATTCACGCATACTGCCAGGATCTCAGTGAAATTTCTAGAGAAATATTTACTCCCTGTGTAGGAGCTTCATCGACAGTATGTGCAACAACAGGAGACGAGGTCCAGGCAACAGACCTTTTATTAAGAAAATTAAAAGTCACTTATAGATTTTTAATGTACATTGTCGTCGGCGGAGAAACGGCATCCTCTGATTGATTGCTTTCTTACTGAAGGTTATTCTGTCATCTCTATGTGGCCGTTTCTTAGAAGGTCAAACGATATATCTGCTAATCGTATTTGCACACGTTAAGTCCACTGTGATTGTTTGGTGGGTTCCTAAAGGTTAGGCTTTGTTCTTGTTTTTTCTCATGATCCCATTTCGGGACGTAAATGCTGATGTAAATTGTTGTCTACAGTTTTGGCTTGTTCGCAGACAGCTCTCACCACATGTGTCGTATGATATAGCGTCATCCCATCTGAAATAAGATTCAACCCTTTAAAATATTTCCCCTTCGTTTTCTTAATGTTAGTGTAGAACTTGACCACTGTGGTAGAATGTAATTCCACTTAGATGGGGAGAGGAGTGAATCAATTAATCTTTGTTTATTGATTCACTGCAGCGCATGTGCAATCAAAGCGACACAACGCTTATGCTGGAGATATGGTGTGCTTACAGCTAGCTGCAAGCCAAATATTGTAGACAACAATTTACGTCAATTTTTACGTCCCGACTCGGGGTCATGAGAAACAAAACAATGACAAAGCTTAATCTTGAGGAACTCACCAACCAATCGCAGAAGACTTAACGTGGACAGATACGATTCGCAGATATATGGCTTAACTTTCTGAGAAACGATCACAAGCAGTACAGAATAACCTTGAGGAAGAAAACAACCAATCAGAAGACATTGCTTCTCCGCTAACAATAACGCTGATAATAATGTACATAAAAGTCTATAAATATCTCTTGATTTTCTCAATAAACGATCTGTTGCCTGGCCCTTGTCTTCTGTCGTTACAATGGAAAGTGGCAACAAACAACACGCGGAAGTGGACGAGAGAGAGAAGAACAATATATTAGGCAAATTATGTTGCTTTGTGATTTAACTGATACGATTATGAGTAATACACAGTTATGCTCGACACATCACCCAGTTATTAAAACTGCATCATTACAGTGGGATATTTTAAATGAAATTATTTTCACTTATTTCTTGAAGCAAACAGAGTGGTAGGTTGAAAGTCAACTAAAAATTTGTGTAAGTTCATGTTGCCATCCAAAGATGTTGTTGGCATATAAAACGATAAAATAGAAATGGAGAAAAGTAGATGAAAACAAAACACGAAGACTCTCTTTTCGGTGGCGGATTCATTCACGTAGCTATACAATTGAAATTATATATATACTTACTTTTGTACATGTGCGTATATTCATCGACTTCGAAAGGCCTTCGACAGTGTAGACCGAGAAGGAAACTACTTCAACAATACGGCGTGTAGTGCTCAAAACTTTATCAACCTCATTCAACAGCTGGCTATATGACAATGCCTTGTTGACAACTTTTTTACTTCACTCAGTAAAAATGTTTCCTCTGTATTTCACATTCAACTATATTTTGACCAACTCACACACACGTACACGTACATACACGCTTACAGACGTATGCACTAAGGAACACAGAAACACGCTTTCATATTGAACGACATTTTTCAATAAACAACTTTTCCTTTTTTCATTTTTCTGCTTTCTTGTTGTACTATTCTTCATATATATAAATTCAACACCTAGAGTTTCAAGTGTGCATCTGTGTCTGTGCGTGTGTGCCTGCGCGTCTGTATGCCTTTCTGATGGTTATTCACAGTATGAATTTCTGATAATTCTATGTAATTGTGTGTATGTGTGTGTTTGGATGGCATTCACACTTGTTTTCCTCTGTTGCTATTGTTATTGTCTGATTTCATATCCCTGGATAGATGAGTTATCTCTGCTTCTTTAGGGTTTATTTATATTCTATGCATCAATTTTGACAAATACTGCAGGCCCTCTGCCCCCCCCCCACCCACTGGAAGGAAGATGGGGTAGTGGCATTCATTCGTTCCTTCGATATTGTCAATTATCGTTAGACTTCTAAGTCTTGATTCAACAGCTATATGACAATGCCAGATGTGTGTCAAATATGATCCACAACGGAAAACTCAGGGAGGCGTTCGAAGTACATGCAGGAGTAAGACAAGCTGCCTGCCTGCCTGTCTATTATCACCGATGATATTCTTAATTGTGGTGGACTGCTGGGGGCGAGGAGTCAGGAATATGCTGGACGACCCATAATAAGACTCTGGAAGATCTAAATTTTGCAGACGATATATTTCTGTTACACAAAATAGAAGACTTGCAAGCGAAAACCAAGAAACTGCCTAAAAAGTTAGAGAAAACAGGACTCCAGATGAACACAGAGAAGACGGAGGTGATGAAGATAACCAGTCAACAGCAACACCAACCAGCACCATCAAAGGAAGAGATCTAACAGAGGTTGTCTCCTTCACTTATCTGGGAAGCATCGTTTCAACTACAGGCGGTGGCACGGATGAAGATGTCAAAACCAGCTAGAATCATAAAGGCGAGATACGCCTTCATTAACCTGGAATCAGTTTGGAAATCTTCCGCACTGTACTCAATATAAGGAACAAGATTCGCATTTACAAGACCAATGTCAAGTCGGTTCTTCCATGCGGGTCAGGCAATTGGCCAGCGTGTCACGAAAAGGATTTCCAACAGACCACAGAATTTCATCAACAGCTGCCGACTTCTCTGGCTGGCTCCATACTGAAGATCAAATGGCCAGAAAGAACAAGCAACAAGAAACTCTAGCTGGGAACAAACCAACAGGTGAGAGCCGATCGCTCAACAAATATGTAAGAGAAAGTGGAGATGGATTGGGCATACACTGGGGAGGCCACCGAATGACATCGTACGCCAGGCCCTCTAGTGGAATCCCAATTAGAAGCGACGAGTTGGTCGTTGGTCCGAGGGTGACATGGAGGAGGTCGTGTGAGGAAGACATGAGAGAGTTTGGTCAATTGGGGAGCTAGCCAGCTGAAGAGGACAGCAAAAAACAGAACAAAGTGGAGATGTGTGGTTGAAGTCATGTGTTCCACTGGGAACGCAAGGAAATAATCAGAGGTTTGTCCAATGAGGACAAATATTAGCTAGAGTTATTGCTGTTAAGGCATTTCAAAAATGTGATTAATAATCAAATTGTAACTAGCAGGTGTGTGGGCGTGTTTGAAGAATAGTAAGGGGGTAGTGAAGATGAATTGTCAGAAAAAAACATAGTTATCAATTCGAAAAATTAGTCAGTACCTTTGATAAATCTGTATGAGGCATTTAGAAAACAAATTTCGTTAGATGATATCGTCATTTCATAGTTTCTCTACAGCAGCTTTACAACTAGCATGGTTCACAATAATAAAATAAAATAAGATGAAATGCATGATAATTAATGTCAGTAAGAAGTTTAAGCATTGTAGAATAGATCAAATAAATTATAATTACATATTTCAATAGTTTACATACAATGATAAGTTCTTGTTTTTGGTAATATTTAGAGCAAATTTACTGCCAATAATCACACCAACACTGTTGGAATTGTTTTGTTTTTAATCCACCGATTTATGATTTGTACTCATTTGTATATATATATATATATATAGTTCCTTTTTTTAATAATAATAATTTGCTTTATTCCAGAAACAGTATTAGTGGTACAGTGTGGAATTTTCAGCACATATCTACAATATTTGCATCTAATTTTACCGACGTTTAAAATAAGTATTAAACAAACAAAAAAAATAAATCTGAAGACACCAACAGCAAAAAAAACAGGATAAACACAAAATAATTATAAATGAGAAAAAGTACCAAAGTCTACCAAAGTCTAATGCAGTGTTTGTAGTGGTAGTGTGAGTAATCCTGAATAATACAAAAATTTTTTAACGTGGTGACTATGGCGTTCACAACCAATGATTGTCAGTTTAATATTGCCGAAAAGTATAGAAAATAAGAAAAAAAAACTACAAAACTAATAATTACGTGATGGTTAGTGACAGGACAATTTTGTAATACTCATAGTGCTAATAGAGCCGGAACCAGTAGATAAACAAAAGAAGCAATAGAGTAAAGTACAAAAAAGGAAGCCAGTGTTAATAATTTAGGTAGCTAAGTATGTTTGAAGAAGGAGTTCACTAAAGAATACAAAATAAGAGAAAAATAAAAGAGCCTAAAATTATGTTGTTAATAACAAAGCAAGTCATAAGTTTCACACTTAACATTGTCTCTGTCGCTTAGAACACGGGCCAAGTATGGCATCGTTGAGTTCCTGTACTTGGTTGTACGAGGATAGATTATTTTATACTGATTTCTGGTTTTACTTGATGAGATACAAGGAGAGAGTTGGGAATAGACGGGGTGTTGTGGGTTGGAGAGTATGGTTTTAGACCATTTTTCGCATGTATTCAGGTGCCTATCAACTAATGTAGTGACGAGCTGTCTGAGATTTACACCACCAGTCCTACTGACTACCTTTAACATCCTTCTCAGGATGGTATAGTCCTTTTTCAGTAGACCTTCATTTCTAAATAATTAAAAATGCCAATTAAAATTTTTAAACGAAAGGTGACTGAACAAGGAATACTCTTTTCTATAACCTGCTAATTATCAGGTTCTACAGTTATATATACATTATAGTGAATGAATGAATTAGTGCCATTAACAACATTAATGTGGTTTAAATAACATCGTGTCAATCAATAAGACAAGACTCCAGGTGAACATAGACAAGACGGAGGTTATGCAAATAACCAACCAACCAACAACAACAGCAGCAGCAACATCGACCGCCAATCACCATCAACGGGAAGGATTTGAAAGAGGTTACCTCATTCACTTATCTAAGGAGCATTATCTCAACTACAGGAGGAACGGACGAGGATGTCAAATCGAGAATCGGGACGGGAAGGCGAGAAACACATTCATCAACCTGAAACCGATCTGGAAATCTTCGTCACTCAGCCTGCATCAACAACAAAATTGGGATTTTCAATACAAACGTCACAAAGAATATTTCCAACAGCCTGTTGCACACCTTTATCAACAACTGTCTTCGCTGGCTCTATACTCAAGATCAGATGGCCGGAAAGAATCACCAACAAGAAACTATGGGAACAAACGAAGGAAACAAGAACCAATCGCTCAACAAATATGCAGGAGAAAGTGGATATGGATTGGACACTCACTGCGGAGGCCGCTGGGTGATATCTCGCATCAGGCCATAGCTCGAGTGGAACCCGCCGAAAGGGAAGCGGCGAGTAGGCGTAAACGTCCAAGGGTGACATGGAGGAGATCATGTGAAGAAGAGTTGAAACAGTATGGACTCACATGGATGCAAGTGAAAAGTGCAACAGAAGACAGAAGCAAGTGGAGACGTGCAGTTGAAGCCCTATGTTCCACTAGGAACCCAAGGGAACAATAACAATCAATAATCATATCGATGGATTACAATTCGATAACATCAACATAACAATAAACTGAATGTCAGAAATATTATGAAAGATAATAATACAAATTCAGGAATGTATAGTCTCTACTGAAGGCCGGCTAAGGCAGTAGTAGTGGCTGGCTGGACTTGCCACTTTTGCACACAAAGCACTGGTTGTTCCACACGAGTCGCGGTAGTCTCTGCTGTTTGGAGTATGTGGTACTTGGATGTTTTTGGCAATTAATTTGGTACCCGGTAGATAATGATAGAGAAGGATTCTTCAATGCTATCAGGCTTTATGGTGATCTAATATTGAACTATTAATGGTTTTTTACTACACCTTTACTTAGCCATACTGGGAAACGTTCTCAAGTACGAGTTCCTAGAGCAACGGTCAATATAACTCGCTCTATCACAAGCGCAATTGAAGAAATCAGGCCAACAGGCACGTACACAACAAGATTGTATGGACTACTTAAAGTGCATAAACCGGGGTTACCATTAAAACCAATACTTGATATGCAAAATTCGCCCTACCGTGCTCTAGCTAGGTGGTTAGTAAATATTCTCAAACCTCTGCATGAGAAGATAGCATCGAAGATGTACCAAAGATATTAATATCAAGGACAAAACCATGATATATCTGGACATAACTTCTTTATTCACAAATGTACCTCGAGTATAAACAGTTATCTACATATGTGAACAAGTGGATAACCAGTCGATAAACATTGGCATCCGTACTGAAATTCTAAAGAATTGTTATTAAGATGTACCATGAATGTAAACTTCGAATTTGATGGCACGCTTTACAGGCAAGTAGACGGGGTGGCGATGGGCTCCCTATTGGGTCCCATTTTGGCTGATTTCTTTCTAAGTAAACTAGAAAATGAACCTTTGAACAACCTTATCAGTAAGCTCTCATTTTATTGCCGATATATGGATGATACCTTCATTCTTTGTGATAATGGTTCTGATAGGAGTACAATAATTACTGAATTCAATGAAGTACATTCTGCTATGAAATTAACGTGCAAAAGGGAATCTGAAAACAGAAACGCCTTCTTGGATGTCTTCCTTACAAGAGAACTAGGTGGTAGCATAAAAAGAAATTTGCGTAGAAAAAATACTTGGACTGGACAATAAACACATTTTCACAGCTTCTTTCCTTTCCAGTATAAAAAAAATTAGTAAGATTTCTCAGTCACAGGGTTAGAGCTATATGCTCAGAAGAAGTAACTGAAGACGAATTAAGCATTGTACATGATACCTCGACTGAAAATCGATATCCAGACAAATTTATGAAGGACTACATGACAAAGAAAGTGAAGAAAGAGTACCCACTATCCGTGAACAAGAAGCCCTTAACATAGCGAAAACTCCGAATGACAGACAAATAACTAAAACAATTTGGATTGTAAACATGTCAGACAGAAAGCTGACAGAAGCAGAGGAAAGCGTACCGATGAAAGGGATCAACCTCAATACTACTAACAAAAGATTTAAACCTGAAAATACTATACCTGCGATTGAAACAGCCCTAGAAGAACACGACAAGCGAAAAGCAGAATTGATACGGGCACAATGTGCATTAGCCTTAAAAAAGCAAAAAGCAGAAAAACTTAATGTAACGAAGGAGGAACTAAAAGCACTTCAAGACATAAAAGCAGACAAATCCATTCATTGTCATTGCTCAACCAGACAAAGGAAACACAACAGTACTATTCAACAAAACAACATATAGTGAGAAGATGAATGAACATTTACAATCTGGACCCTATACCCCAATGACGAAATCATCAGAAACAATCACAAACAAAACAATTAAAGAAACAGCAAAGGTAGTTAGACAGATGAAAGAAGTAATTAGTAAGTCAAAATGGTTTGAAGTTATGCCAAAATCATGTAATATACCTAGGATATATAGCAAGGTAAAATTGCATAAAGAGGGATATCCAATATGACCAATTGTAGACTTTAGAAACACACTGACGTATATGCTATCAAGATTTCTCTCGATAATACTAAGACCAACAAGAGACAACTCAAAAGATGAATAGTAGATTCATTCGAATTAGTGAGACGACTAAAAACCACTGAAATAGAGGAAGATGAAATACTAGTCAGCTTTGATGTAAACAGTTTCTATACGAAAATACACATTCAAATGGCCACGAATGCACTGAAAGGGAAACTAAAAGGACAGAACGCAGTTATCCGTAGAAGAGATAATAAATGGGGTGGAATTCTGTCTGACAACAACATATTTCACATTCGAAGGGAAAATATACCAACAAAATGAAGGAGTAGCCATGGGATCGCCCATGCCACCAATAATACCTGAAGCATTTATGGATTTTCGGGAAGAGAATGCACCCAGACCATTCAGGTCATCAATAAAATGTTGATGGAGATATGTAGACGACACGCTAGTAATATTGAAAAAGAATGATGTTGAGAAACTCTTCTCACACATAAACAGTTTTGTCAACTCAATAAAATTCATTATGGAAATAGAGAATGAAATTGGGGGACTACCTATGTTAGACTGCAAAATGCAAAGAGTAACAGATGGTAGGTAGCATAAAGACGATGCTATATAGAAAAACCACACACTCTGGAAGATTCCTTGATTATCACTCAGCTCATCTACTCACGGTAAAACCAGGAGGATTATTAATACAAGGTCTTGAAGATAGAATACGTAGACTTACAGCGAAACCAAATGACCAGCGTAAAGAAATAAACGTCCTATTCAAAATGTTGCTCAATAACAACTACCCAAAAGAATTTATCAGAGATAATATAAAAATAGCAAGAAGGAGGAGGGCAAACAAATGGTCACAATACCATACAAAAAAAGTTCATCAGAGGCAATTCGAAGAAACCTCAAAATTACTGGGGTTCATACAACGTTTAAATCACCGAATCTAATTGAAAATAAGATAAACCAACTGAAAGATCCAATAAAAATGACGGATAAAAGTAGTGATGTGATTTACAAACAGATATCTTGTGCCAAGTGTCCGACTAAATATATTGGTCAAACGTCCAGATCTGATCCAGTTTTCTGGATAAACATTAGCTAATAAAACTGAATGTATATGTTGAAGCTCATCCATCAAAGTGTCACTCGTGCATATTTTGCGGGCTCTTGAAAACAAACTTTTCACGCTGGGCAACGTTTATACTGGATAGGAAGAAAACTGGTGAAATGAAGATGTTATCCACTCCATGTCTGCTTACGAAATATAGATCGCTTAATCGTTCCATCATCTCTCCTGGTCATTGTAATACCCAGGAAACGGAGTTTGTTATTCAATTCGAATTCGGAAGTCACTCGGATATTTCGATCAATATGATTAAATAGTGTAACGAAGTTTTCAATAGACAGTTACGTAATAAGATGAATAGTTTGATGAGTGACTTGTGATTACGATTCACATAGAAACAAAGGAAAATATGGAATTATGTAAGGATTCTAAAAATTACAAATGTTACAAGGGGTCAGGGTAAGGGTTATTCTCATTGGACAAACCTAATATACCCCCCCCACACACACACACATACAAATATAAGTATATATAATTTTAATTGTACAGCTAACTCCAATGTGAATTCAGTGCTACTCAGCACGGATCAGAGACTTGGCGCGTCACCTCAAAAAAAACTACACACCTTCATCAACAACTGTCTCCGCCCAATACTACACAAGATCAGATGACCGACCAGAAAAGATCAGCAACAGGGAGGGATTTCTGGGATCGAACTAACCAACCCATCAGGAACCAATTGTACAAGAAATATGCAGAAAGAAATGGATGTGGATTGATCATACTCTGAGAAAACAAACCATCAAGTGAGTGATATCACACAACAGGCCATCGCTCTAGTGGAACCCGAATGGGAAGCGGCAAGTTGGTCACCAGTGCGAGGATGACATGGAGGAGGTCATGTGAAGAGGAGATGAAAGCATGTGGGCAGATGTGGAGACAGATGAAAACGTTGGCAGAGAACCGAACGCAGTGGAGACGTGAGGGTGAAGCCCTATGTTCCTCTAGGAACAAAGGAAATAATAATAAGATTATGGCTAATTGAATGAATTCGTAGCCGAAAAGAGACTTTTCATGTTGAACTACGTATTTTGTTTTCATTAAAAGTAGATGAGATGAATTATACTGGGAGGAAATTTAAGAAGCGCACTGATATTTGAACAGGATGACAGGAGTGTGTTTATCTGTCAACTACGAATTCAAATTAAACATGAAAATGGTAGAATTATTATTATTATTTACAAGAGTTGCTTTGTAAGGATTAGATTTGCTTTTTCAAATTTGACTACATATTGATATCAGTTAAAAAGCTACTGGAAACCCTCACAGTGTTATACAGTAATCTTTACTGATGACGTTTCGAGCACAATTTATTGCTCATAATCATATCAAGGTAATCACACGACTTCCTAAATTCATTTATATAGTTCCATTGTTTTTCACTTGATTTTCACTTGATTTGATTGGTAGTATTATTTTCCATATTTCAGGTATGAGGATGATTCATTCCTATTGCATGTGTTGGGTGTAGATTCGATGAACCAGGTAGGATTCAGTAATCAACCTCTCTCTCCACCTACCTAGATTACTTTTTAGAATTTTAACCCTCTCCCACCCTATTGTGTGGTTGTGTGTTAATGCATGCATTGCAGTTGCTGAGCTTTTTTCTAAATTACTTATCTTCTCTGGGTCAACCATTCTTACCTTAGCTAAATTCTTATGTTCTGACAATCTGACTACCCCTGACCTACTAGTTTGACCTATGTAGTTGATTCAACTCACAGTCATTGCAGGGTATTTTGTAAATTATGTTATTTTGTCTAATTGGCTCCACTGGGTCCTTTAACCTACAGAGCTTGTCCCTGAGTGAGTTTGTAGGTTTGAATGCCACCCTAATTCCTGCTTTATTTAGAATCCTACGTAGGGTCTCAGATGTCCCCTCTTTATTTGGTATAACAAAACAAAATTTACCCATAATGGAATTACACTCTACCACAGTGCACAAGTTTTATTCTTATATCAATTAGCTACTGGAAACCACCTGGGAGTACTGGACATCTGTTTTATCCTAGTTTTGGGAATCATCGACTGTACACATCCACCACCAGCCCAGGGTTCAAACCTGCGACCTTCCGGTTACAAGGCAAGCTCACGTAGCATTCATTCAGCAAAACTGAGACTTAACTCAACAGCGAGCCCATAAATTCTAACTTCTACCAATTCGACTGACACCAACCGATGTCATTGGTGGGAAATTTGTCTTCACTCCCGACAGGATGGACCTCACTGGTCACAATCTCCCACTAGAACTCCAGCAAACTTCGTTCTTTAACCAGTCACTAGCGGGAATTAGATTGATTTTCAAGAGTTGATTTAAAAGGTGCGTACTGTCGATGATTCACGGACTAGAATGAAACAGCTGGCTGTCCCTTACTCCGCTGGTGGTTTTCAATGATTCGCTAACTGATATCAACCCGTCGTCAAACTCGATAAAGCAAATCTAATCCCCACAAATCAACTCATGAAAATTAATCTCATACTTGCTAGTGACTTGCTACAAGATGGAGTTTCCTGGAGTTCCTGTGAGGAGTCGTGACCAATGAGGTTCATCCAGTGAGGAGTGAGGATGGATTTCTCACCGATTACGTTGGTTGATGCCAGTCGATCACGAATTGTTAGAAGTTAGAATCCATGGGCTGGTCATTGATTTGGGTCCTGATTGCTGATTGAATGGTATACGAGCTTGCCTTGTAACTGGAAGGTCGTGTGTTCGAAACTTGGCTGGTGGTGGTTGAATACTGTCGATGATTCCAGAATTATTATTATTATTTTGAATTTACCATAGTTAATATTCATATTTATTGAAGCTATAAAATGATTTAATTGAATTTTAGATTTTCCCGTCAAATGATTGGACTGAAGTGCTCGATCTCAGGTTGACATATCTACTCCTTGTGCAGATGCTTCGACGATGTCTGGGCATTTAATTAGTATTTAATTAGTGGATGGTGACTATCAGTGGAATCCAGTCAAGATGCGTATTTCGTCCTATTTGGCGTTTGAAACTATAGGCACTGGGTTCGAGCCTCGATGGGAACATCATGACTCAATGAGAAATGTAGATACATCCAGTTGGCTGATGAGTCTCAAATAGGACGAAATGCGCATCCTGGATTTTACTGCTAGTCACCAACCACCAATTAAATACTATAAAATAATTGTTTCATAGATAAACAAAATAAAAAAATTAATGATGGATGTCAGTCATCTCAGCAAAAACTGGACACTAAAATGTTTTATTTTTTATGGGAGAATTCAAATTCCCCTCTTTTCTCAAAGGTCATAGTTGAGTATTCCTCTTGTTTTATTTGTTTTCTAATCGAATTTTATTTATACATCTATTTATTTACTTCTCGATTGTTTATTTTTTAACTAAAATAGATAATTCAATGGACAGTAGTACGAATTAAATGTAAACTAAAATGTTTATCATGAGTGTGTGTGTGTGTGTTTGTAAACATTGACGAAGGTTAGTCAATCATAAAAACAGACTTCATTTAGTGAACTTTTAAACTTTGATGACAGTTACTAGAAACTTTTTCTTCTGCTTCTTCTTCTTACTCAAAAAAATACGAGAGACTCACTTTCAAGGATTTCAGCATTTCTACTTCTTTAATTATATTTGATATATTTATGGCATATGTTACTGATAAGATTTACCAGTAGTATATAAGAGAGAGAGGCGTTCATCGGCATAAAAACACATCAAATTGCAGGCAGATAGATAGATTTGATGACGTCAGAGAAAGCAAATGACGATACAGCGTTGTGGAGATACATGAGAGGCATGAAAGGAACACAAAGATGCACACATACAATATGAAGGAAGGCGAGAAGTAGGACTACACTTGGAAGATCTGAGCAAATGGGGCGTCGAAGAAGATAAGGTGTACATTACTTCGCTATAGAGCCATAACAAATTCTAAATAAAAAGACAGTTGCAGCGAAGAAAATTTTCTTTTCGACGAAGTCATCATCTAGGCTGTACATTCGTGTATTTATATCAAATGGATGGGAAAGTTCCAGAACAATTTCTGGTTAGGGGTTGAATTAATAAAAATTACAATTAGGAATTAGAATGCCATAATAAACAGGGGGATGGGTGAAACTCAAACAAAGTAGCATAATAACTAAGAAGATTGACATTGTGCAATTGGGGTTAGAAATGTAGAAATAACAAAATATACAGGATGTTTGGATAAGAAACTAGTGTGGTGAATAATTGTTTATGCAATCAGGGATTAAATATGTAGAGATAATAAAATGACAAAATAAACAGGAAGTGTGGATATGAAAATATGGTAGTGTAGACAGGGATTAAGAAAACTTAAAATAACATGAATAGACAGGAAGTTTAGATAAGAAAGGCGATGGGATGGTCATTATTAAAAAATTTACCTGTTTACGATGGCCATGGCAGGGACAGGGGTTGAATGTATTTCTTTTGGATGCAAAGGGTGGGTTTGAGTTTTTGGATAGCTAACGCCTCAGCTATGCCCAAATGTCTTGATTTCACTCCCTTTGATAGGTTTGGTTGAATCTTGTATATTACTTTGAAGGACTTTTCGAAAGGCGCTGAATGTCCTGAGTTGACCAGATGTTCTGTCACTGAACTGTTTACCCGTTTTTGCTCTCCTTTTACCAGCCAGGCTGGGTAGTGTTCACGAGCGCGTTTTCCAAGTTGGCGCATGGTACGGCCGATGTACTCAGCTCCACAAGAGCAAGTGAACTGGTATATGCATGTTGAGGTGGCCCAATGCGACAGCTTGTCTTTCGCGTTCTGGTTGAATAGTTTCTTGCAGGAAAACGTCAGTCGTAGGCTTGCGGCGAAGTATGTTTTCCTCAGCGATTTGGAGAGGCGTTTGCGAAGGATTTCTGCTTCGATATCACCTTTGAATTCTAGATTGAGCAGAAGTATTTTCTTTGGGACGGATTGGACTTGTTGTGAAGTCTTCTTCGGTTTGAGATTCTTGTCTATGAACCTGGGCGGGAAACCGTTTTCCATCAGGGTTTTTCGGAGATTACGCAGTTCTTCTTCGATCACTTCCTCGCTGCATATCTTCCGAATCCTCGAGGAAAGAGCGTGTATCAGGTTCCTCTTTCTGCTTAGCGGCACGAAGCTTTGAAAGTTGATGAATTGTCCATTCCATGTAGGCTTTTTGTATATGGACCTTTTCAAAGAGTCGTTTTCATTTCTTGTCAGATGGACGTCCAGGAAGTGGAACATTCCGTCGGATTCGGTTTCAAGTGTGAAGTCGATGTTTGGGTGGGCATTTTTGAAGGTTTGAAGTAATTTTTCGAGGTCTAGCTTCTCATCACAAATGATGAAAGTATCGTCAATGTATCTCTTGTAGAGATGAAGGTCGTCGATAGTTGATGATAAGGGGTTATTTTCCAGGCTGGTCTAAATAAATATTCCTTTTTTCAAAGAGTTGGTTTGTAAGAATTAGATTTGTTTTGACAAATTTGACCACGGATTGTCATCAGTTAGAGAACTATTAAAAACCAGCTACAGGGAGTACTGGACATCTGTTTCCGTTGTCCTAGTTTGGGAATCATCGTCAGTACGCACCCACTACCCAGGTTCAAACCCAAGACCTTCCGATAACATTGCAAGCTCGTCCAGTACTCCCTGGTTTTCAATGCTTCTCTAACTCATATCAATCCGTGCTCAAACTCTTAAAAAGCCAATTTAATCCTTACAAACCAACTATAGAAAATTAATCCGATGCGCACTAGTTACTTGCTAGAGGATGGAGTTTCCTGGAGTGAGTTCTAGTGAGAAGTCGCTACCGGTGAGATCCATCCAATTGAGAAGTGAAGATGGATTTCTCACCGGTGACATTGGTTGGTGCCAGTCACGCCAGTCAAACGATCATGGGCTGGAAGTTGAATCGCGTCCTAGTGGCTGAATGGTATACGAGCTTACCTTTTAACCAGAACGTACTGGGTTCGAATCTGGGCGATGGGTACGTAATGCCGATGATTTCCAAGTATTCCTTTATCAAGTCTTTCGTCTTCTGCCGTAAAGACATCCATTTACCAGGACGAGGAAGGATCAATACGTGCTTCTTTCTGAACTCATAAATAAGGTTATTCGGAGTCTGATAGCGATTGCATCGGCAAACTTGAGGAGATGTCCCACTGAATCAAAAATAAAAAGGCATTACTGTTTTTATTGACGTTTCGCTATTTAACACAGCCAGTGGCTTTATCAAAGTTGTAATGTTAAACCAGGATTTACAAAATCTCAGCTTATATTATATATAGAAAACTTAATCATCGTTCTTCAACATGAGGTACCTTTTACGATATTCCTGTCAAGTTGGCCAATCGGTAAAGATAACAAAACTATGTGTAGACTGTTGGATTTGATAAGTGTATAAAATTATAAAAGCAGCGTATGTTTACATAATGAAATTGCTTATCACATTTCTGTGAATTTTTTCCCGAAATGGCGACATGTTAATTGATTTAAGGAGAAGAAACCCTGGACCTAGGTTTCGGGTCAGTTGGTAGTTGGCAGCAAGTCGTACCTGTAACCTTGAAGGAACTAATGACCCTTCTGAGATTTGCTCCTTCGTCACATATTGAGTGCTGCAGGAGGTCAGTCGTGAGCCCAAATACCTCAGTGGTAATATCTCTGATTGCAGCACACTAGGTGACCCGTGTTCGAACCTCAGAAGGGACATGAGGTCCTTCAAGGCTGCAGGTACGTCTTGATGACTGACTGGTGAGTGCCAACAAAAATATCAAATTGAACTCCATGGCAAAATATATAAACAGACAGAAGGCGTGGCGATGGGATCACCAATATCCCCTATTGTAGCAGGTATCTTTATGGACAGCTGGGAAAATATGGCACTTAATACATTTAATCCTACTCCAAAAATATGGTGGAGATATGTGGATAACACTTTCACACACAGTGTTAAAAACAGAACATATCTCTAGCTTCTTGACACATATAAACTCACTAGCAAGGGGAATGAAATTCTCATTTGCATCGGAAGATAAACAAGGGGAATTATCTATGTTAGATTGTCAACTAAAACGAACAGAAGAAAGTAAGCTGCACACTAGCGCTTAAAAAAACCAACGCATTTTGCTCATAGATATTGAAACTTTAATTCATCTCATCCGATCGTTGTTTGTGAAGGCTGGCTTAGTTAAGTGTCTAACAAACAGAGCAGTAGCACTAAGTAGCACAAAAAAAGACCTAAATAACGAAATAAAACCGATAAAAGAAGCGTTGGTATCAAATAACTATCCAATAAAATTCAAAAGAAAGATCAGGCAACGTCAAAAGCAAAATAAAAAATAATGGTGAAACTAATAGTGATAACATAAATAAGAGAGATATAAGGCATCTACAGTAGTTTTACCATACAATGAGGGGGCATCTGAGTCCCCACGTAAGATTCTTAATAAAACAGGAATTAATGTGGCAATCAAACCTACAAACTGACTCAGGTAAGACAAGCTGTGTAGGTTAAAGGACCCTGTCAGTTGACCCAATTAGTCAAACTAATGTAATTTGCAGAATACCTTGCAATGACTGAGTTAAGTCAACTACATAGTTCATAGGTCAAACTAGTAGATCAGGCAAGAGTAGTGAGATTATCAGAACAACAGAATTTAGCTAAGGTAAGAATGGTTGACCCTGAGAAGATAAGTAATTTAAAATAAAGTGAAGCAATTGCATTGTATGCATTAACACAAAACCATACAGTAGGGTGGGTGGGACAGGGTCAAAATTCTAAATAGTAATATAGTTAGGTGGAGAGAGAGAGAGAGGGAGATTGATTACTGAATCCTGGCTGCTTCATTGAGTCTACACCCAACACATGCAATAGGAATGACTCAATGCAAATACCAGAAATATGGAAGATATTATTACCGCCAGTCAGTCAAATCAGAAGAGGGTAATAGAAATCTCAAAATTCTATTTTAATTCAAGCACATCACAACATTCTAAAAAGTAACTTATTATGACTATAAAATGCACTCGTCTTATTTCCTATCTGATTGTAATTGATCAATAACACTCATATTATTGTTTCTGAATGTATATTATCCCATATTGATTTTTATTCAAATATCTGATCAATTCCACACATGCATATAGACAAGGGAAAGGTTGTATGAGTAGCTTGATATTGATTATGAGGAATAACTTTTTCTCGAAACGTCATCAGTTAATATTACTGTACAACACTGTGTGATTTATCAAAATAAAATCTTATCCATAAAGAAGTTATAATCTACCATAGTGCCGAAGTTTTATCCTTATATCTACAAACAAGAAACCTAGGTCAGGCAAAGCTTCCTGACGATTTCCTCCAAACGCCTAATAAGAAGAGGCCTTTTTATTAACTGATTGGTATGTGAAAGAGCTAGGGTTGGGATGGACCAATCAGAATCCATCCTTTGCTAACATTGATTGGCAAACAGATAGACCGACAACCATAAATACGTGGTGCTGTATACTACTTATTGACTCATGTGAGTAGTTGGATATCATTCACCAATCGAGCAGCAGTAATACTTTCTAGCCAGACTATAGAAGTGATATACATAAACACTGGACGACTGTTCCCCTCGTTTGGAAATGAGGTCATCAGCGTTGTGCATACTCCGTTTGGACTCACCGGACTTCAGGAGAATTCCGGCTGACTAGCTATTTGGATGAACTGGTAATGCGTTCAATCGAAGTCTTAAGTTGTAATGTAATTTGCTATTTACAGCTGATACGCTCCGAGGTGAGAATTCAACACATTTCCTTTTGGAAACTGGAATTGTTGGGATCACAGCATATAAGATATACGCCCCCAGCTTATCTCAGTATGTGTACTCCACCAATTAGTAAGATAGTACAATCGCAACTTTAAATGGTCACATTTTCCCTGTAAAATGCAAATTTGAGTCGTATCGATTATCGTTCGATGATTCACAGACCATCACACAACTACCTAGCCAGTTTATTGATAATCTTTCCAACTGGAACATTGTACATCAATTTCAAATTTTTAAATTTTAAATATTTCAACATGAATTTCTTCAACGTCACATTCATGAATATGAAAGACTGATTAAATTAAAATCAAATCTAGGCCGATCGATAGAGAAAAAAGGCTTATTATTGATTGAATTTTAAACTTTTACACAAATTTAAATTATTACTTAATTATTTCATGTATCCTTTAGTTTTGAAATGAAAAAGAAATACACTATTTGAAAATATATCGATCCATCGATTGGTGGCAGATCAATCGATAATTCAATATCAACATCTGGAGATTGATTCAAAAAAAAACCAGATGGACATATGTAGTAAACAAATAACTAACTAACTAACTAACTGACTAACTAAATATCAGGTAATCTTTTCTAAAAGAAAAATGAACGAGGGAAGAATACAGAAGTAAGAAGTACTGATGAATAAAAGTTGTTGTTTTTAAAAAAAATTTATTTTAACAAATTAACTGACAGTTTGTTTATGAAAAGTTGTCTTGAAACTTTACCGAGTGAAAGATAAAATCTGATACAAAATAAAAATTAGAAGAGTTGAGAAAAATCTGTTGTCATTTGGGAGGGTAGCAGTGAACATAAGAAATGAAGAATGTGTGTTTCATCCTAATTCGGACTCGTTAGCTTGACCACCTTGAATTCAGAGTGAGTGATTGGTTTCCTATTACATATTCAAACTCAGAAGCAATCGTTTGAAATGTTAAAGCGCTGTCCATGTGTTTCTCATTGAATTTAAAGAAATCCAATCAACGCGAAATATGAAATAACTTAAAAGCAGTATGGGAGAGAGACCTACTCACACAGACACTTAGCGTTGTCGGAATTAATTAAAAGAGTAGACAACGGTCTTTATTTTTAATTATTGCGACCTCATTTCAGATGATATGATAAGGAAAGTCACTGGTATTCTTTCCAAGGGAATAATTCATGTGTAGAATACGAAAAGCTAACTCATAGAGAATATCTACATGAACAAGTTCTCTGAACAAAACAAGAACACAGATCCAAGATATTTGACATTTTAATATACTTTTGTTTTGGAATCATCGGCAGTACACACGCACCACTAGCCAGGGTTCGAACCCACAACCTTCCGGTTATAAGGCGACCTCATATACCATTCATTCAGCAACCGGGACCCCACTCAATGGCCGGCCAGTGAACTCTAACTTCTAACGATTCGTGATCGTTTTAGCGTGACTGGCACCAACCAATATCATCCATCCTCACACTTGACTCGATGAACCTCACTGGTCACGACTTCTCACTAGAACTGCCGAGAACTCTGTCCTGTAGCAAGTCACTAACGATAATCAGATTAATTTTCAAGAGTTGATTTGTAAGGTGCGTACTGTCGACGATTCACGGACTAGAATGAAACAGCTGGCTGTCCAGCACTCGGCTGGTGGTTTTCAATGATTCTCTAACTGATATCAACCCGTCATCAAACTCGAAAAATAAAATCTAATCCCTACAAACCAACGCTTGAAAATTAAACTGATGCTCGCTAGCGACTGCCTACAGGACGAAGTTTCCTGGAGTTCCAGTGAGGAGTCGTGACCAGTGAGATCTATACAACTGGGAGTGAGAATGCATTTCCCATCGATGACATTGGGTGGTGACAGTCACGCTAAAATGATAACGAATTGTTAGAAGTTAGAATTCATGGATTGGTCATTGATTTGGGTCCCGGTTTTTGAATGAATAGTATACGAAGTTGCCTTTTAACTGGAAGATCGTGGGTTAGAACCTGGGTAGTGGTGGGTGCGTACTACTGATGATTCCAAAACTAGGATGATACAGAAAAAAATTAAAATTCCATGTGTAAGAAGTTTAATGGAAAGATAATTCTGTAATACAGTGAGTATAACTCAAATGACCAAAAATTAAGTCTAATACGAAAGTCAAATGAAAAATGGAGAAACCCACAAAATAATGCCAACCAGAAAATTACCAGAGCTACCAAGTAGAGAGTCATTGAAGTAGTTAAAGTCCAACAACAGATTCCTTTTGAACTTGAGTCATGTTTCCGCTGTTTTATTGCAATAACCTCAGAAAAACGAAAAGGGATTTAGGTTGTTCTGCCTGATTAATTAATTGAGATGGCGGCCTGCTTAAATCATTTTATTATTAGAATTCCCATCTGATCAAAGTGGTTAAATTCTTTTGGATTTTCAAGTGTTGGTTTCGGAGGGATTTTCTGATTCATTGGAGGATTTCAACATGAGCTGACATTAGAGAAACTTTGGAAGACCACCTGGGGATACTAGACAGCTGCTTCGCCCTAGTTTGGGGCTGTTCAGCAGTACGCATCCACCACCACACAGGGTTCGAACCCAGGATCTTCTGGTGACAAGGCTAGCTCACAGACCATTAAGCCACTGGGACCCAATATAATGTCTATCACATGAATTCTAACTTCTGCCATTTCATGAAATTGCGCGACCACTTCGCAATGTCTTCTTCGATGAGTTACTTACCCACCTTCAATCTGCTGTACCCTACTAGTCACGACTTCACACTAGAACCCCAGGTTAACTGCCTAAATAGGACCATTCGCCAGTGAGCATCAGATCAATTTTCAAGATTTGGTTTTGTAAAGATTTTGTTCAATTGGTTGGAGGAAGACATTGTAAAGTGATCGCGCTATACCATGGATTCTACCACTTTGTCACCGACGTGCACAATAATATTAAGCGGGAAATTAAACATTCCATAGAATATTACTTTCCAGGTATTAGATAATTGCATATAATATTAATTGATTATTTAGAAAACCAAAAAATTTGAGCAAAGAATATCCTTTCCGATAATTCCCTCTTTTGACTCTACAATTATATAGATATATATGTTTATATACACAAAATATTCTAGAATAGTAGTCAGTAACAATATTGGTGTTTTTTCAAATAATATCGATTTGTTAAGTAAGATCACAATGGGATTACCACTGTTTACGAAAGATGCATAAATTATAATAAGCATAAATATGTAATAACAAATAGAATGTCAAATAAAATTAGGGAAATTTCCACAACAAATTGAGGATCATTAGAATCTCGATGGCCAAGGTAAGGATGACCAGTGTCTGAGCCAACTCCAGTTGTATACATAAGTTAGGTTTCTTAATATGGATCCCAACAGCCTCAGCAATATTTAGTAGACGAACTCTTAAGGTAAAGTTAAGATTAGTTGGTATGCAGTAGATGACTTTGAAAGCCACCTCGTTGACATCAATCTTGTGTTCTGCTGTATCCACAAGATGAGATAGAATAGCGCTATGTGAATGGATTTTATATATCTCCAAAACCAAGTTCACTTTAAACAGTTTGAAAAAATTTAGACATTTGGTATATGGTGTTCATTATTATTATTATTGTTCCCTTGGGTTCCTAGTCGAACATAGGGCTTCAACTGCACGCCTCCACTTGTTTCTGTCTTCTGCTGTACTTTTCGCTTGCATCCATGTTAGTCCATACTGTTTCAGCTGCTCTTCACACGATCTCCTCCATGTCACCCTTGCACCGACGAACCACTCGCCGCTTCCCTTTCAGGTTCCACTCGAGCTATGGCTTGACGCGCGATATCACCCAGCGGCCTCCTCAGCACACCGAGTGTCCAGTCCATCTCCACTTTCTCCTGCATATATGTTGGGCAATTGGTTCTTTTTTGTTCGTTCCCATAGTTTCTTCTTGGTGATTCTTTCCGGCCATCTGATTTTGAGTATAGAGCGAAGACAGTTGTTGATAAAGGTCTGCAACAGGCTGTTGGAAATATTGTTTGTGACACACTGGCCAAGTTTCTGATCCGTATAGAAGAACTCACTGACTTGACGTCGTTTGCATTGAAAATCCGAATTTTGTTGTTGATGCTGAGTGACGAAGATTTCCAGATTGGTTTCAGGTTGATGAATGTGTTTCTCGCCTTCCCGATTCTCGCTCGATTTGACATTGTCGTCCGTCCGTTCCTCCTGTAGTTGAGACAATGCTGCCTAGATAAGTGAAGTGAATGATGTAACCTCTTTCAAATCCCTCCCGTTGATGGTGATTGGCGCTGGATGTTGCTGTTGTTGTTGCAACATCCAATATCATTTCCAGTTTACTAGAATACGACACAATGCTATCACAAATATGTCCACTGGGCACCAGTGAAATAGTTAAGAGCTTAAAATTCCGTCTAGAAAGTATATAGGACAATTTGGTACACCTTATCTTCAAATCACACATCTTCCCTGTTGTCCTACTTCTCGCCTTCCTTCATATTGTGTGTGTTTCTTTTTGTTCCTTTCACGTCTCTGACTGAAGCACTCAATATGTGACGAGGGAGCAAATCTCAGAAAGGACATGAGTTCCTTCAGAATTACAGGCATGACTTGCTGCCAACTGCCAACTGACCTGAAACCTAAGTCCAAGGCTTCTTTTCCTAAAAACAATGAACATGTTGCCATGGTGAGAAAAAATCAACACAAATGTGAAAAGAAATTTCACTATGTAAACACATTCTGCCTTTGTAATTTTATACACTTATCAAACCCAACAGTCTACACATAGTTTTGTTATCTTTACCGATTGGCCAACTTGACAGCAATATCATAAAAGATAACTCATGTTGAAGAACGATGATTAAGCTTTCTATATATAATATAAGCTGAGTGGATTTTGTAAATTCTAGTTTAATATTACTACTTTGATAAAGCCACTGGCTGTATTAGATAGCGAAACGTCAATAAAAACACCAATATCGTTTTATTTTTGATTCAGTGGGACATCTCCTGAAGTTTGCCGAAGCAATCGCTATCAAACACTGAAAATCCCTATTTATGAGTTCAGAAAGAAGCACGTATCGATCCTTCCTTGTCCTGGTAAATGGACGTCTTTACGGCAGAAGACGGAAGACTTGATAAAGGAATATTTGGGAATCATTGGCATTACGCACCCATCGCCCACATTCGAACCCAGGACCTTCGGGTTAAAAGGCAAGTTCGTATACCATTCAGCTACTAGGACGCGATTCAACCGCTAGCTCATGAATTCTAACTTCCAACAATTCGTGATTGTTTGACTGGCGTGACTGGCACCAACCACTGTCATCGGTGGGAAATCCATCTTCACTTCCGACTGGATGGACCTCACCGGTAGCGACTTCTCACTAGAACTACAGGAAACTCGGTCGTGTAGCAAGTCACTAGTGAGCATCAGATTAATTTTCTATAGTTGGTTTGTAAGGATTAAATTGGCTTTTTAAGAGTTTGAGCACGGATTGATATCAGTTAGCGAAGCATTGAAAACCAGGTAGTACTGAACGAGTTTGCCTTGTAACCGGAAGGTCTTGGGTTCGAATCTAGGTGTTGGGTGCGTACTGGCGACGATTCCGAGAAAAACCAGGATGAAACAGCTGTCCAGTACTCCCTGTGACTGGTTTTCAATGGTTCTCTAACTGATATGAATCCGTGGTCAAACTCGTAGAAACAAATCTAATCCTCACAAACCAACTCTGTAAAAAATGGAATATTTATCTGGAATGTGCTATGGCTATATAGAGGAATAATGTACACCTTATCTTTTTCGACGCACCATTTGCACAGATCTTCCAAGTGTAGTCCTACTTCTCGCCTTGCTTCATATTGTGTGTGTGTGTGTTTCTTTCTGTTCCTTTCACGTTTCCCATGTATCGCCACAACGGTGTATCGTTATTCGTTTTCTCTGACGTCATCAAATCAATCTGCCTGCTATTGGATGTTTTTTATACCGATGAAAGTCTCCCTCTTATATACTACTGATAAATCTTATCAGTAGCACGTACCACAAATGTACCTATGTGCCGAAGAATACTTCAAAGCAGGCCCTTGATTAGAAGCCGACTGGGAAGTAGCGATTTGAGTGTGAGACTTCCCAGAGAGTGAAATGCAGTTAGCAAACGAGGCAAAATGAAAGTTCTGAGTTCGATCCCTGACCACGGGGTGATGGATAGGAAAATAGATCAAATCCCTACAAAATTAATACTCGAAAAATAACGTGTTTCCATATTTCATGGAATAATATCAAATTACCACTATTTCCTCTGGAGAACAAGTCAGAACAATGTCGCATTGAGAATTGAACTAAAATCTAAACCACAAAATATGGATTAAATTATTTTTTTTCTTTTCTGAAAGTCATAAAAAAAGAGAAATCTGTTTTTTTTTCAATCATGATTCTGAAACCCTCGATTGTCACTATTTGTTTATTATTATTATTACATAATCACTGTTTTTCGAATATTCTACACATACCTGGTATTCATATATATTCATATGAAATAGATACCATTACTAAAAATAGATTAACCAATAAGCTGCGAGTATTATGTGCTAGAGACACGCACACACATTTACACATACAGACACACATACAAAAATACATGCATACAAACAAATGTATCTGTATTTGTTTATGCATATAAATAATTTGAAAAAAATAAATCAATATGACAGAGTAATGAATTATCGTGTCTATGGCTGCTGCTTTTTGTCTGCTGCGTATCTTTCTACCTAGTAATGATAAACCGGATTTATTCACACTTGAACAATTACAAAAGGCAGCGAGGGAGAGAGAGAGAGTAGAAAAATAAATAGCATGTGAATTTCAGCTTTCAGTAAACTTGGGAGACTTTTTAAGGGTTCTTTTTTGCTCTCTGTAATTTTGAATGTAATAAAAGAATAAAAGGGAAAAATGTTTACTCTTGTAATTTCTAGGGTTATGATTGATTTTTTGGCGCAAACTGAAATCACTGGAATGAAGCATTAAACATAGAGTAGTATTGAAAAGTTGCCTTTTATTTTATGATGTCATTTAGTTGAATCAAGGAGGCGTATTTCGTCCTATTCGCGACTCGTCTGCGGGATGGATGAGTAAAGCTTTAAATATTTCCATTTTTAATATTAGAACAAGATATATAAGCGAATAATATTATTGTTTTCAATTAGATCTTCCCCAGGCTTTACTCTAATTTACATAGATTTATATACAACAATTTTAACCAATGACGAGGATTTTGTGGATCAAATAATACTAATACTAATAATAATAATGTGGTAAATGTTTTGAATGCCGTTAATAACGATGATTATAATGATAACAAAATATTGATAATAAGGTTTCTGCAGGTGAGATGATAAGAATAACGAAGGTAGTAATATGTGTATATGTAGACAATTCAATAAATAAATTAGGTCAAATCTTGAAAGTTACGTAATACTAAGGGTAGGTGAAGTGGACAGATAATCAGAGTTTAAAAAAATATAAAAGTACGAAGGAAATGGAAAATAAGAAAGGGTGAGACGGCTGTGATTAGAATTCACCTAGGCGAGCAAGAGAGAGACAAAGGTAGAACAAACTTCTTTTGCTGTATGCAAAGACTAGGATTGTTCTCTCGAATTAATTCCCATAGCCTCTTCGGCTATGTGTAAAAGACGGATTCGAATTCCGTTCGAAAGGCTCGATGGAATGCGGCAGATAACTTTGAAGGCATTATTTTTGCCCACTTGGTGACCGCTATCAATCAAATGAGTCAAAATAGAACTTCTTATTAGATTTCATTTGACCTTTTCCGAACCATGAAGGAAGGTGCTCATTAATGCTTTTGTTAGCTGTCTAGTTGTTCACCCTTATGAATAGAGCAAGACGTATCTGCACAGATGACTCCCTAGAAAATGAGTTAGGAAACATCCAAAATATGCTGGTTCAAATGGGTTGTCCTAGTAGATTTGTAAGGAGACACATGAATACCAGGTACAATAAAGAGAAACTGACAACACAGTTAAAAAGAAGCAACTGTTCATGAAACTGCAATTTAATGGGCACGTGGCTAGCGATGTCTTACATCTGAGATTATCGAGAGCGATAAAACGGACTTATACTGCCACCACCCTTTGTTTGTCATTTTCCAGCGGGCCAATTATGATCGCTCAAGCGAAAGACAAGCTACCTAGCTGTGCCACATCTATGTGTATCTATAAATTTAGTTGCTCCTGTGGAGAAAGTTATATAGGGCGAACAACTAGACAGCTTAACAAACGCATCAATGAGCATCTTCCTTCATGGTTTGGAAAAGGTCAATTAAAATCTATAAGAAGTTTTATTTTGGCTCATTTGATTGATAGCGGTCACCAAGTGGACAAAAATAGTGCGTTCAAAATTAGCTATCGTATTCCATCGAGCCTTTCGAATGGAATTCGAACCCGTCTTTTACACATAGCCGAAGCTATGGGAGTTCGGGATGAAAGTCAAAGAATAGAGATTCATGTAATGTGAACACACTGGTGACCTTGAGGCGACCAATGAGAATAAACAGGGTTTGTTTTACGTAAAAATACTGCCTGTTTACTAGAATAATGCAGATTATAAGAATAAAACACCCTTACCCTAACTAACTATCAACCTGTTACCCGGAAAGTACTTTAAAATAAGATCGGGATGAACTTTTCACCTCAGTTTGTGAACCCGCTCACAGAGGAGCTATAATAATGGTAGATTCCGTTGTCCAATGAACTGTGTGCGCTCAAGGTCACTGGTGCGTTCGCACTCCTGGATAGCTATTCTTTAACTTGGCCACCGAATATACTTACATTCCAGGTGAATGATGGTGTTCGGACTGAGGCCTGAACCTATTAATTTGGAATTCTCTAGACGGTACAAGGAGTCTAGCATGGGATTATCAATAAATCAAGTGACCGCATCGTTATCACTTGGATGAACCAGAATATTTATGCTGACGTTTTCAATCCAGTACTCTTCACTTTGAATATGAAATTATAATCAGTGTCAGTAAATCGTAATGGCATTTCGTGAGTCAGAGGTTCACTGGTAGAATGGTGTTCCCTTATGATGGCAACAACAACAGACAACAATCAGCAAAAATGGGAGGAACCTGAAAGAAAACACCTCCTTTGTCAACCTACCTGGGAAGCATGGTTTCAACTACAGGCGGAACTGACGAGGATATCAAAGCAACAATCGGAAAAACAAGACAAGCTTTCATTACTCTCAAGTCTGTGTGGAGGTCAACAGCACTCAGCATCAAAATCAGAATAAGATCCGGATTTTCAACTCCAATGTCAAGTCAGCGCCACTATATAGATCAGAGACTTGGAGCATCATAAAGAGCATCTCAAACTAACTACAGACCTTCATTAATAGTTGTCTTCGCTCAATACTTCGCTCAAGATCAGATGGCCGGTTAGAAAAGATCAGCAACAGGGATCTCTGGCATTGAGCTAACCAACCAGGAACTGATTGTGAAACAAATATGCAGAATGAAGTGGAGATGGATTGGCTGGCCATACTCTGAGGAAATCATCAAGTGACATCACTAGACAAGCCATTGCTCGAGTGGAACCCGAAAGGGAAGCGGCGAGTTGGTCGTCAGTGCGAGGGTGACTTGGAGGAGGTTATGTGAAGAGGAGATGAAAACGTGTGGGCAGACTTGGAGCCAGGTGAAAACGTTAGCAGAGAACCGAACGCAATGGAGATGCACGGCTGAAGCTTTATTTTCCTCTAGGAATTAAAGGAAACAACAATATATTATAATAATATGATGGCGGAGAGTCTCTGATTCCCCGCCGATACACTCTGAAGCTACGTCAAGCTGACAGTGAACTCGGGAAAGAGATAAGAGGCTACTGAAACTTCGGAGCTTCAAACCGTGTGGAAAAAAGTAAAATGTAATAAGCGTCATCTATTATACCTCATGGATTACATTTCTTCAAGACGAATTAGTTAACTTGGTTTAGATTTTGTCATTATTCCAATAATAGTCAGAGAATCACTGAAGACCAAGGAAGACTTAACAGCCATTTTATACTAGAATGGGGTTCTCTTCAGCGGCTCACACCCTCAAACCAATCAGGGATCGAATGCAGGATCTTCAGGTTATGAGATCAACCCACTGACAATTTAACCCGTGGGTTGGAGTTCAGTTTTCTGTGAATTCCACCACTATTGTTCCTTTGGAATCTGAGGAGAACATAGGGCCCAGGTAGCGTATCTCTAACGCATTCTATTCTCTGAAGTGTCTTTTAGTTGGCTCCGTGACTTTAATTCAATTTGGATTTTCTCGTCGAAGTGATCGGTCTCAGGTTAACATGTCGGCTCCTTGTGCAGATGCTTCGACAATGTCTGGTTACGTAACTTGAAGTCAGTTGGTTGATGGTGACTAGCGGTGGAATCTTGGATACGAATTTTGTCCTATTTTGAACTTGTTGCCTAGATGCACCTGAATGTATAATCACGCAGTTGACGTCAAGTTACATGACCTGACATTGTCGAAGCATCTGCACAAGGGGTCGACATGTTAATCTGAGACCTAGCATTTTCGTCCAGTCAATCGGTGGGAATTGAATAATTAATAAGACCTGTTGGACAGGGGATGGGTCTTGTGGCCTCAGTGGTCTTGTGGATAACGCTTTTGTGTTTGAAACGATGGGTTCTGAGTTCGGGCCTCAGCGGAATGCAGGTACATTCACCGGATGATGAGTTCAAAATAGGACGGAATGCGCATCCTGGGTGGATCCCACTGCTAGTCACCATCAACCAGTTGGTTGCATGACTGCCTATAAGCCTTCGTTCGTTCTCAATATGATCTCCACCATATCATGGTCCTATTGGAGTTCTAATAGATGGCCAGCTTGGCATGTAGTGTTACCTGTTGATTTCCTCACTGTGTATGCTCAATAAATTCCCATTTCATTCTGCATATTTTTTGGGGATAACAGGTTGTTGGCTGGCCTACTGGATATCAGAGTTCCTTATTGTTTAACTTTTCTGACAGGCCATCTGAATCTTCACTGTCTTCGTTGAGCAAAGAAAGCTATCGATGGAAATCTGAAAAGACTTAATGGAAACGGTTTCTGGGATGCTTGTAACAAATCTGTGAGAGACAAATGGAATCACTGGCATGAAATTACTGCTGGATATTGGGATGTTGTACATCTTTACAGTAAATTCAAAGTAATGCACGCATTTTTTGTCTGTGAATCACGAATTCTGTCAGTTCGTGTAATATGGCATTACCCTCGATGAGCATCTGAATCAACTTGACATCGTGCTCCGCGATTTTTTAATTTCTCTAATTAACACTCTAGTTAGTGATGAAATCACCTCTGAGATTAGTCAGTATCCCCACGACATCAGGGGATACTTTTAGATGAAACTGACTGGCGGTTGCGGTTTATATGACATCCTGGTAGAAGTTGGAATTCATGGGATTTTGGACTCTTTTCCCAGTGACTGGACAGTTAACTGGTTCACCTCGTAACTCGAATGTCCTGCGTTCGTTCTTCATTGAATTCATTAGTGGGCACTACTGAAGAGTACCAGTTAAAAGAAACAGTGGCCCAGTAATCACTCCGTGATCTTGAGTCATCCTCTAACTAACACATACCTGTCATATAGAAAATCAAAACAAATGATTCAGCGAAGAGACTCTTTTCAACGAATTTATCATCAAACTGTACAATCGTATATATATGGTTTTCTTAAGAAGTTATATCCGGTGAGGGAATTCAATCATAGGTGTGAATGTATAAAATAATAATAATATGAAATGCAATTAAAACTAAAATGTTTGTGATTATAATCATAGTTAAATGTCAAGTGGCAAAACAATTAATTTGAAAAAGGGTGTGCAATTATAAGATTAGTAGACAAATCGAATAAAATAAAAACATTACGTAATATTGTGTGAAATTTGATAGTATAGAATTTAATGTTGTAAAAAGGAATTGAATTTAGAATGACAAGTGGAACAAGTGAAATAATACCGGAGACAGTTCAAAGTGAGAGTATTAATAGTAACAATTGACTTGATAAGGAAGAGTATACAAATTGAATAGACAAAATGAAAAATTGGTAGAGCTAAAATATGATTGGGGATTACCATACTTTAGCATAGTGGGATTAAGACCATGAAAGTTGGAGGGGTTGAACGAACTTCTGTACACAGAGATCTGGCTCTTCTGTTTCGATAGCCAAAGTTTCAGCAATACAGATGAGTTGGGTACGTAGGGATTTGGGTAAATTACTCTTTGCCTTGTAGATGACTTTGAAGGCGGAGGCTATAGAGATAGAGTGATCATTATCGACCAGATGTTCAATGATCGCGCTTCTTATTGCTCCAATTCCACCTTTTCGTAACCATGCAGGATAGTGTTCTTACCTATCAATCAAATCCCTACAAACCAATAGTTGAATATCAATGAGATGCTCACTAGTGACTGATCCTTTTCAGGTAGGTAGTTAGTTACCTGGAGTTCCGGTGAGAAGTTGTGACCAGTGAGTGGAGTACACCAGGTAGAGTGTTAAGAAAAATATTCGCCACCAATGACATTGGCTAGTGGTTGCGCTATGTCCCGAATTGACAGAAGTTGGAATTCATGCGCTGGCCACTGGATCAGGTCCCAGTAGCTTAATGTTCTATGAGCTCGCCTTGTCAGCAGAAGGTCGTGGGTTCGAAAGTCAGTGGGTGGGTGCGTACTGCTGAAGAGTCCCAAACTAGGCTGACGAAACGGCTGTCCAGAATTCTAGTTGGTTTTCCAATGGTTCTACATCCGGTGTCAGCTCATGAGGAAATCCTGTGACCTATCAGTTCTTGATTATACTTGAAATCAGTGAAATCCCTGAAAGTAACAGTTAAAAATCAATAATTAGCATCATTTATCCCATTAATTTGTACAATCAATCAATATGCTAATCTGTACTCGTTCAAGTGATTGAAAATAGCCAGTGGGCAATTATGTTAATTACTGCCAATTGTAGTATGAGAAAAAGGCATATTCCCCTTAGAAAGTTGGAATGTATATCCATGGGATACAAAATAGAATCAAATCAAGTTTCGCGATTTTGTAAATAATTTCGTGATTCTCAGTTTACACATTTCGGTGTCCATGGGAAACTAAAACTGTTCAGATCACGATGTGTGATTTGCTTGATGAGAAGCAAGAAGTAAAGATAAATGCATGACGCTATCTATATACTACTGATGGGTCTATATAAGTAGTTGAACCATGAACCAGTAGTTAACGCTGGAGCTGTTAGTGAGAAACGATGAACACCACCCACAACAATCAAAAATGCAACACACATAAGTTGGATGGAATGCATAGACCTATGCTCTACAAAGTACTTGCTATTCGACGGCCAAATATATGAACAACTTTAAGGAACACCCATGGTATCACCAATATCAGGTTCGATTGTAGAAGCAGTGAAAGCACAATCCTACTAAAGATCAAATCCAAAATTTGGATACGTTACGTAGATGACACATTTGTACTAATCAAAAGCAACAAGTTGAATAAAACTCACAACTTAATTAACAGCATTTTCAACGACATCAGATTCACAAGAGAAGAGGAATCAGAGAGCGAAATCCCATTTTTGGACGTCTTTGTCAAGCGAACAACCACAGGAGAATTAGAAACTCAAGTTCATAGAAAATCGACTCACATAGATCAAATACTCAATTACAACAGCAACAATCCAAAAACACACACAAAATGAGTTGTATACAAACACTATTCAAGACGGCCAGAACGCATTGCAACACTCTCACCTCAAGGAAAATTGAAGAAAAATATCTCATGGACGTCTTCCAAAATAATGGATATCCATGAAATTTCATCAAAAGACATATACCTCCAAGCCAACCTACCAAAGCAAAGGCGCCTAAAGAAAGCACAAAGAAAATAGTCTTACCATATATAAAGGACATCTTAGAAATCACTGCAAGACTCTTCAGACCTTTATGATTTGATGTCGTACACAAACGAACAAAATCACTTCACTCAGCTGGCTGGCTGGCTCTATATCAACTAAAAGACTCAATAGTGAAAGAAGATAAAACCAACATCATCTACAAAATAAATTGTAACAACTGCGAAAAACATTATATTGTCCAAAGTGGACGTCCTCTTTGTCTTCGTATCCATGATCATAAACTAGTCGTCAAAAGACATGACATCCACTCCCTCGCTCATATCGCTGCATACAGACAGCCACGAACATCAATTCGACTGGGACAACCAGCGTTCAAATATTAGACGGAGGAAACACCAAGAATGTTACAGAATGTTTAGAAGCCTGGCCTGGTATTCCACTGAATCGGCAGTCACTAGACACATTTACACAGAAAAAATTTACCAATCCATAAGAAGGAGATCAAGTGAACAAAAAAGTTAAACTTCAGGTCAAGAAAACCAACAATACCAATTCAAGTAGATTGAAAGGTGAGGAAACACACAAAAAGAACCAATAACGTTCAAGGTCACCCACCAGGAGAGATGACTAATAAACTTGTGGAGAAATCTAACTGCTCACATAAAATTGAAGTATGCGCTGAAGATGTTGCCTAGTAGGGAGCAATGAAAGCTTCGCAGATAAACCATCCTGCTCAGAGAACACCACTACATCAAAATTATTCACCTGAACTACAAAGCTTATCCATCATGTCTAAGTAGTTGAACGCTATTCAAACTGGTTCCAAACGAGCAAAACAACCATCCGGTGTTGACATGACTTATCTGGGTAGCAACCACTAGTAGTTGACGTGAGTGGTGTCAGACTACTTACGTTTATCAAGCAGTAGTATATAGCGCCTTACATAAAATCAGTCTTCAGTTATGGTAAAATAAATTGATTAGAACGATTATAGATTTTCCTGATTATTGAGTGTTTTGGATTTGAAATCAGCAATCTTTGCGCTTGTATCAGATTCAAGTATAGATGACCAGATGATGTCTTGACTTCAATTTCATGTCTGTACTTAGAGTCGACATGACAACAGAAATTAAGCTTCTCGGTCCAGGAAAATCAAACAACGGGAGATTGAGAATAATTGCCATAAATAACAGGTGTATATGTTGCGGGAGAGGTGACTGTCATCGGTCAGTAGCCTTGTGGATAACGTCTTGTAGTGTGAAACCATGGTTGCTTGATTCTGATCTCCTTTGGAACACCGTCACTCCTTGATTCACTGGGTACGCAGATATATGTAGATGGTGAAGTTCATATTGGATGAAACAGTCGTCCTTTATTAAAAAAGTGAAGTCTTCTGGGTAGATTTGACCGACAGTGTTTCGACATAAAAGTTAACACAGAAGTGCAGCTGTTCAAGCAGCCAAACTCCATGTAGCATACAAAGGCAGACGAAGGGGAGAAAGGAAAGGGATTCAAAAGTACTGCAATAATCAGGAATGCGAGGAAGAAAGATTAGTAGCGTAAAACAATCCCATTAAGGTTTAGTGGGTTTAGGGAGACTACATAGAGTGAATACATCTATGCAGTCAAGAAGGATTTTGAGCCATATCTTCAATATTTTCCAGCCATTGGTTCGCAACGTTGCTCGGACCCTAACCAACCAGGAAATCTACACCTTCTGACGTGATAGGCTCAAACCGTCAGTCAAGAACTTCACACATTTATGTCATGTTTCGATTCGGCCAGCCATAACTCTTTCCCAACTTACTTTTATGTTAGGCAACACTGCTCAGTGAGGAAGGCAGTGGTTCGGTATGCCCAAAACGTATCCTAGCTATCTAAACTACGTGTAGCTACACAACCACATCGATTGATTTTCCCATGTTACTCAATACATGAAGAGATAGCTATCCTATTCATATTCTCCACTTCCAGTGGTCATGTCTCCTAACTAAAAGGCAGGACAGAGCCAACCGATGCACATTATACTTCTCCTTTGATCAAAAAACATTTATGACGTCTACACCAGAGATGATGAAAGTTTTCAGAAACTACAAGAATCTTTTGTTTCCCTGCTAAGATTTCATCATTTAATATTATTGTTTCTTTTAATTCCTAGAGGAACATAGGGATTCAGCCGCACTTCTCCATTGCGTTCGGTTCTCTGCTAGAGTCTTCGCCTGGCTCCAAGTCTGCCTACACGTTTACATCTCCTCTTCACATGACCTCCTCCAAGTCACCCCACCCTCGCACTGACGACCAACTCGTCGCTTCCCTTTCGGGTTCCACTCGAGCAGTGGCTTGTCTAGTGATGTCACTTGATGGTTTGTTTCCTCAGAGTATGGCCAGCCAATCCATCTCCATTTCTTCTAGCCTATTTGTTTCACAATCGGTTCCTGTTTGGTTCGCTCCCAGAGATCTCTGTTGCTGATCTTCTCTGGCCAGCCATCTGATCTTGAGTATTGAGCGAAGACATCTGTTAATGAAGGTCTGTAGCTTGTTTGAGGTGCTCTTTGTGACACGCCAAGTCTCTGATCCGTATAGTAGTACTGACTTCACATTGGAGTTGAAAATCCCGATCTTATTTTTGATGCTGAGTGCTGTTGACCTCCACACAGACTTGAGAGTAATGAAAGCTTGTCTTGCTTTTCCGATTTTTGCTTTGATATCCTCGTCAGTTCCGTCTGCCTGTAGTTGAAACGATGCTTCCCAGGTAGGTAAAAGAGGTAGTTTCTTTCAGGTTCCTTCCATTTATGCTGATTGCTGTCTGTTGTCTGTCGCTGTTGCTGTTGCTGTTGACCAGGAATCTTCATCACCTCCGTTTTCTCTATGTTCACCTGAAGTCCTATCTTTGATGCTTCTTCTGCTAACTTGTTGCTTTTCGCTTGCATATCTTCCAGTTTTTGAAAAATCAGACACTTACGTCATCGGTGAAGTCCAGATCCTCCAAGGTTTTCGTGTGGGTCCATATTATGCCTGTTTCTTCATTTCCCGTTGCTTGTCGCATTATGTAGTCAACTGCAATCAGGAAAATCATTGGCGATAGTAGGCAGTCTTGTCTTACTCCTGTCCTCACTTCGAAGGGTTCCGTAAGTTTCCCGTTGTGGATTACTTGGCATGCAGCATTGTCGTACAACTGTTGGATGAGATGTATAATTGTCGGTGGCACCCCTTGGTAGTAGTGAAGTAGTTGCCAAAGCACCTCTCGATCGACGCTGCGCTATCGAAGGCCTTTTCAAGGTCGATGAAGTTGAGATAGAGAGGTGACTGCCATTCCAAACTTTGTTCAATGATGATCCGTAGTGTGGCGATTCGATCAATACATGACCTGTTTCTCCTCAATCCAGCCTGTTTCGGTCGATGTTTTTCATTCAGGGCATGTTTGATTCAGGATGATCCAGGATGATGCGGCTTAGTATTTTGCTTGGGATGGACAGGAGCATAATTCCGCTCCAGATCTTGCATTGACCTAAGTCTCCTTTCTTTGGTAGTTTGAATAAGTATCCTTTCTTCCAATCCTCGGGTACTTTGCCTTCTTTCCACACCTTCTGCAGTAGTGGCGTCATCAAGTCCGCTGTTGTCTCTGGGTCCATTTTCAATGCTTCTGCTGGGATTCCATCTGGTCTTGCTGCTTTTCCAGATTTTAGCATCTTGATAACCTTCAGGACTTCTGATTTCGTCGTGGGGTTGGTGTTCACTGGTAGCTCTGTCTCCGTTATTGGTATTGTTGGGCGCGTTGTAGGTATTGGTCGATTTAGGAGATTTCATCAACAATCAGTCATTTTGGTCTGATATAACTTCCCAAATAAATAAAGTCACTGTCAATACGCCCAACCTCAGTCATGAACCGTCTTGCAACTCATAAATAGTGATCATGAATATTATAGGTCCAGAACAAATATTAACTTATTTAGATCTAATGCAAATTGGAAAAGATATTATTCCCAGGACATTTTGGCAAGAAGCTGGTGCTGGAATTGATATCCTAAGAAATTATTGCATAACAAATTGACAATAAAGGTAACTGTGAGCTTTGAAAGGTAATAACTAACCTTATTGATTTGTATATTGATGCTTATGTAATTAATATGTGTTGATTTTATGTAAAATGATGATCTGATTTGATACTGTAGTCGAAAAAACTGAGTCCCTTAGCTCAATGAGCAGAGAACTCTATTAATTGATGATATCGTAACGGTTGAAGACAAGGGTCAGGCAACAGATCGTTTATTAAAGAAAGTCAACACATATTTATAGATTTTTATGTACATTATTGTAGATTATTGTTAGTAGAAAATGCAGTCTTTTGATTGGTTGTTTCTCACAGAAAGTTAACCTTGCATCTCTTTGTGGCTGTGTCAGATCATCCATATGCTAACTGTATCCGCCTACGCAAAGCCTTTGTTCTCGTTTTCTCATCACCAATATTGGGGACATAAACATTGACGTCAATTATTGTCTACCAACTTTGGCTAGCAGCCAGCTCTCACCACAGTATAACTGATTATGAGAGGTAAATTGTACTTAAACTGCCATCAGTAAACAGGTAATACAATATTACTGTAATCTCATTTCCGTTATTTTATTCCCTTGCGTTCTGAATGGAAGATAGGCCTTCAATTTTGAACTTTGACATCTTTTCACGGGTGGGATTGCTAACCTCACGCCCAACCTTTCCACTTAATTGAGCTTACTACCAGCTGTGCAGGTTTAGGAGTGAGTCAGTCGGAAACCATATACGTTCTACCACATAAGAACACTGCGTCAGTGGCACAGAGGTGAGGACGTTCGCCGGGGTTCGATCCCCGGCCGACGCACACCCGATATCAATGGTCGGCCTGCTAAATTTGGGCTACCAATATCACATGCTGAAAATTCCATACTTGTATCAGAAATACTGTGTGAAGTCAAGCTACAATAAAATATAAAAATAAATAAAAAATATTTGAAGGGATTATACTTTATAGAAAATCAAAACAAGTGATTCAGCGAAGAGACTCTTTCCAACGAATTTATCATCAAGCTGTACAATCGTATATCTATGGTTTTTAAGAAGTTATATCCGGTGAAGGAATTGAATCATAGGTGTAAATGCATAAAATAACAATTGTAATAATATGAAATGCAATTAAAACGAAAATGTTTGTGATTATAATCATAGTTAAATGTCAAGTGGCAAAGCAAATTAATGTCATATATAGAATAATTTATAGGATGGATAGAACTTGAAAAAGGGTATGCAATTATAAGATTAGCATACAAATCGAATAAAATAAAAACGTTACGTAATATTGTGTGAAATTTGATAGCATAGAATTTAATGTTGTAAAATGGAATTGATCTAGAATGCCAAGTGGAACAAGTGAAATAATACCAGGGACAGTTCAAAGTGAGAATAGTAATAGTAACAATTGACGTAATAAGGAAGAGTACACAAATTGAATAAACAAAACGAAAAAATTGGTAGAGCCAAAACATGAATGGGGATTATCATACTTTACTATAGAGGGATTATAACACCATTAATGTTGGGGTGGGGGGGTTGAACGAACTTTTTCTGTACACAAAGATCTGGCTTTTCTGTTTTGATAGTCAAAGCTTCAGCAATACAGATGAGTCGGGTACGTAGGGATTTGGGTAAATTACTCTTTGCCTTGTAGATGACTTTGAAAGCAGAGGCTATAGAGATAGGGTGATCATTATCGACCAGATGTTCAATGATCGCGCTTCTTGTTGCTCTACTTCCACCTCCTCGTAACCATGCAGGATAGTGTTCTTGCACCCTCTGCTCGTGTTTAGGTAGGTATATCGGTCGTTCGCCTCGAGTTTTGTTCAAAGTCTATACACCTTATGTATTATTCTATATACGACATTAATTATTCTATATATGACATTAATTTGCTTTACCACTTGACATTTAACTACGATTATGATCACAAACATTTTAGTTTTAATTGCATTTCATATTATTATTATTATTGTTATTTTATGCATTCACACCTATGATTAAATTCCCCCACCGGATATAACTTCCTAAAAAAACCATATATATACGATTGTACAGCTTGATGATAAATTCGTTGGAAAGAGTCTCTCCGCTGAATCATTTGTTTTGATTATACTTTACTCCAATACATAAATTCTTTTCTTGTATTATTGGAATAAACACTGCTCAGAGTTCATGCTGAATCTTCTTAGAATAAAATGTTACCTACTTCTAATTTTGGCCAGTTTTCGTATAACATTATCCTCTTTTTACCCTAAAATGATCACATTTCGCAGTTATCGTGCAGTCATTGCGCCCTTTTTTATTTCCCGCCCTTCTTCTGACAGCTAGACTCTCATTGGCTAGTGAGTTTTTAAACTTGTCAATAAATTTATTGGTGTTTGAGGTAATTTCAAACTTCTGTATTCAGCAGTGACTTGAAGTGTTTTGACTATTGTTTTGAAGATATATTAATAGCTCTTAAGTAAAACATCTATTTTCTCTCTTTCGTTTTGCATGCTTGTGGTGTTGTCTTCGTCATGGCTGACGTTTTGACGTTTTGCGACTGTACAGCTTAAGATGGAAATGAATTCTCCAAAGAAAAGCCTCTTCGCTGAAATACTTGTTTTGTTTTTATCAACAGGATACTTACCAATATCTTGCATGAGTTCAATTCTATGCAAATCAGTACTAATGCTTTGGTTCGGTGACGCTCAACTCACCCTATCAACGTGGTGGTTTCCAGTGGGTCTGTCAGGTTGGGTATAAGGACAGATACTCGTCGGTTACATTGGCTAGCAGTGGCTTTAAAAACTGCTAATCGACAAAAGTTAGGATTCATCGCCGATTGGATTATGTTACAGTCACTTACCATAAAAGCCTTGGGTTCGATCCCTAGTGGGGTCATCCGTGAAAACTGATAAGGAGTCCCGAACTAAGTGGGAAGAAACACTCGTTTAGTGCTTCTCTAACTGGTATCGACCCGCGATCAAATTTGGAATGAATGAAATTCCTACTCACTAGTGACTGTCAACAGGGCGAAGTTGTCTCAAGTCCTTTTGAGAAGCCATGACCAGTGGGGTTCATCAGGTCGGGCGTAAGGACAAATACTAGTCCCCGCTGATATAGACTAGTGGTCACATTGAATCACAAATTCATAGAGATTGAAATCCATAGATTACAACCTCATCTTGTAAGCGGAAGGTCCAAGATTACACCGATGTTGGACTCAAAGGCATGTGTAGCTGAAGATTTCCAAAGGAGGATGAAACAGATGCCTAACTCTCGTTATCTGCTTCTCAATGGCCTCCCAACAGATTTTGAATCCGTGATGAAATTCGAGGCAAACAAAGAACGTGATCTCTCTCTCCTCCCCCATTAATTTGAGAAGAGAAAAGGTAGAAGCACTGAAGAAATCTGTGAAAACAAAGAACTTTTTCCCCTTTCATCACAAACTTTCTTTTCTTTGTTTAAAATTTCAGCAAAATAATAAAAAAATATTCTTGTTCACATATGTGACTCTTTTGTTTGCATTAAGACGTTAACAACTAAAATACAAATACAAAAGGAAATAAACATTTGATTGTCGTTTGCGTCTTTTGTTTTTTATTAAAACAGTCGCCATCTTGTTTTTTTCGCGCCACATTTCACCACCGCTGCACCACTCTCACAACTCATCTACTTCCACAACAACTTACTCTTTCAATTTTTCTTTCTCTCTCTGGAGAGATTTATCAAAAAAAGATTGAAAACAAAAACACATCAAAAGTATATTCTCGAGAGATTTTTCATTTATTCTCTTTTTTTTCTTTATTTTTAAGATTATAATTTTATCTTTTGAAAATTAAACATGATGTCTAGACAGATATTTGTGTATTTATGCGATAGTATTGTGATTGATGTTCACTGATTGACGTGTTAAGTAAGACAAGAAAGAGTAAGCAAGATGGCGTGTGCGTGTACTCTCACTTAACAAGACAATAGATGGATGTCTACATAGACAATGTCGAATATTCTCAAAAGAAACAGTAAACACAAAACATCAGAGAAGATTTATATACACGTATACTGGTGAAATATATAGTTCAAGAAATAACGATAAATTGCCCTGTTTCAACGCTTCCATGTGTATTTACCAGTTCAACTGCTGCAATGGAGGTAGTTACATTCGGAGTACGATCAGGCAAATTTATCATCGACTTTTTGAAAACCTCCCATCTTTGTTCGGCAAAGATGCGAATAAAGCTATAATACACAGCTCAATGCTAACTCATCTCGTTGATAATGGCTGGATATGAAGTTGTCTCCTTTAACAAGGCTTTTAAATTTAATATCAGTAAAAAGGTTGAGCACTGTGGATTGGATCAAATAAAGAATAATTATATTTCAATAGTTCCAATAAGACCGATTGTAGACTTTAGAAACACACCGACGTATATGCTATCAAGATTTCTCTCGATAATACTAAGACCAACAAGAGACAACTCAAAAGCTAGAATAGTAGATTCACTCGAATTAGTGAAACGACTAAAAACCACGAAAATAGAGGAAGATGAAATACTAGTCAACTTTGATGTAAACAGTTTCTATACGAAAATACCCATTCAAATGACCATGAATGCACTGAAAACGAGACTAAAAGAAGATAATGGCCTAAAAGGCGGAACACAGTTATCCGTAGAAGAGATAATGAAAGGGGTAGAATTCTGTCTGACAACAACATATTTCACATTTGAAGGAAAAATATAACAACAAAATGAAGGAGTAGCCATGGGATCACCCATGCCACCAATAATACCTGACGCATTTATGGATTTTCGGGAAGAGAATGCACTCAGACCATTCAGTTCATCAATAAAATGTTGGTGGAGATATGTGGACGACACACTAGTAATAGTGAAAAAAAACGATATTGAGAAACTCTTCTCACACACATAAACAGTTATGTCGACCCAATAAAATTCACTATGGAATTAGAGAATGAAATTTGGGAACTGCCTATGTTAGACTGCAGAATACAAAGAGTAACAGATGGTAGGTAGCATAAAAACGACGCTATATAGAAAAACCACACACACTCTGGGAGATTCCTTGATTATTACTCAGCTCATCCACGCACGGTAAGACGAGGATGAATACAAGGTCTTGAAGATAGAATAAGTAGACTTACAACAACACCAGATGACCAGAGAAAAGAAATAAACGTCCTGTTCAAAATGCTACTCGAAAACAACTACCCAAAAGAATTTATAAAAGATAATATAGAAAAGAGGATAAAGAGGGTAAAACCGGAGAATAACAAGATGGAAGAATGCAAAAAGATAGTCACAATACCATATGAAGATGGTATATCAGAGGCAATTCAAGGGCTATAAACCAAGTGAGTTAATTACAAAAAAATTAAGAAAAGCAGTTCAAAGATCTTTTAATGCTGGCGAACTACACGTTTTATTCTCTACACGACCGATGGTGCTACCCCGACTGAAAGATAAAGTACCTGGACTAGACTAGCCACTTCAAATTGTATCTATCAATTCAACTGCACCTGTTGTGGAGCGAGTTATATTGGCCGTTGCTCTAGGAACTTGATTTTTCGAGCTCACTCGAGAAAATATCCCACTTTGACTAAGTAAAGGTGTAGTTAAAACTATTAACAGTTCGATATTAGACCATCTGGTGCAAACCGGTCACAAAGCCAACTAGGATTGAAGAATCCTTCTCTTTAATATACCGGGTGCCTAACAAATTACCAAAATCATCGAAGCACCACATGCTCCAAACAGCAGAGGCTATTGCAATTCGCCTCAAACAACCAGCGCTATGTGTCCAAAAGAAACAAGTCCAGCCCCTATTACTACCCTGGCCCTCAGTAGAAACTATAAACTCATGAATTTGTACTATTATCTTTCCTAATTTTTCTGACATTCAGCTTATTTTATGTTGATGCTGTTCACCTGTAATCTATCAATATTATTGATTTGATGTTACTTAAACAACATTAATGTTGTTCATAACACTAATTCATTCATTCATTCATTATATTGTATATATAATTGTAGAACCTGATGATGAATTTATCGAAAACAGTACTCTTTGTTCCGTGTCCATTCTTTTGAAAATTTTAACAGGCATTTTTAATCAGTTCAAATAAAGATAAATTGCCCTGTTTCAAAGCTTCCATGTGTACTTACCAGTTCAGTTGCTCCTGTTATATAGGGCCTACAAGTTTATCGTCGAATTTCTAAAAACCTCCCATCTTTGTCTGGTAAAGATCCGAATAAAACTGTTATACGCAGCTCGATACTAGCTCATCTCGTCGATGCTGGCTGGAAATCAAGTTGTTTCCCCTAACAAGGCTTTTAAAGTTATTTAGCGTATATCACCCAACCTCTCGCCGCATGGTCTACGAGTACGACTTTTACATACATGCATCAGAGGCAATCGAAGTTCATCTGAAAAAGCCAAATCTGTATGTTCTTTGCCATGGCCAAATACATAATATGTATTAGTGAACGAGATAAAATGCATACTGTGTCATAAGAAAATTACATAAAACGGGGAAGAAAATTTTCTTTTCAACGAATCATTTTCATGAGCTGCTGTACATTCGTAATTATATTTAGCAAAGAATTCATAAGACTGGTAAGATAGTGTTAAAATTTGTCCTCGGAAACGTATTACGCAATGCAAGGTGTAATCTAGATGGGATGACTAATTGGAAATTAGAAGAGGGGACAGAAGTTGGCATGACGTAATAAGTGTGAGAAAATGACCAATCAGTATGATTGTTTGGAGTGGAAAGGCGATAAAGTGTTTTTATGCAAAATCTGCATGATAAACGCAATGTTATTAACAAACAGTAATAGATTGATAATAAAGTAAGGATAATGGGAAAAGCAATAACAACAATAATAGTAAACTCATTATAAAAGGAAAAGAAAAATTGTAGTGAGAACGTTACCCTGGCCACAATAGGGCAAGGGGATGTATGTGGTACTGCTGAATACAAAGGTCTGATTTCTAATTTCGAATAGCCAATGATTCAGCTATGTATAGATGGCGTATTCGAAGTACCCTTGTACGATATTGAGGGATTCAGTATAGCACTGTGGATCATTGATGAGCGGGCACACGATGTCCAGAATTAACATGGTGTTTGAGGATGGAACTGCTACTATTCTTCTTTTCTTCTCTGGCTAACCCTCCTCGTGTAGACTACTTTTCTAGTCGAGCGACTAGTGGGTCATCGGTGCGAGGGTGACACGGAGGAGACCGTATGGCGAGGAGGAGAAGAGAGATTATTGGCAATCATGAACCCAGTTGAAGAGGACATCAGAGAGCAGAACATAGTGGAGATGTATTGCTGAAGTGGTATGTTCCACTTGCGACTGCACCTTACATTAAGTAATACGTTTTCGAGGGCAAATTTTGCCACTATATGATCGGTCTTATGAATTCTTTGTGAACTATAGTTACGATTGTACAGCACCTAGTAAAAATGAATCGTTGAAAGGAAAATTTTCTTCCCTGCTTTCGTCTTTTTTTCATGAGTTAATATTTAGGAAGTTTTTAAAAACAGTTTTCCCCTCTCCTTGTAATTATCTTTTGACTTCGCGATTTTGTTGTGTTTAAAATTCTGTCTAATTCCATCAAATTGCTTGTATTTTACGTAACTCTACTGAGTCGTCCTATTCTTCTTAATCATCATTATTTTACAAAATTCCTGATTATGTAATAACTTATTGCGAACGCTTAAGAATCAACTTATCTTGAATTCCATAATCTGCCAAGTTTTATATCTCTTTCGAAACTTAGATATCTTGTTGTTAACATCTATTAGTTAATTGTTTCGTTGACTGGTTACAGGATTTCATCATGAGCTGATATTGGTTAAAGAATCATCGGAAAACCACCAAGGAGCACTGGACAGCTAGCTGTTTTGTCCTAGTTCGGCATCCTTCATCAGTATGCACCCAACCACTTGGATTTGAACCGAGGACCTTCTGCTTACAAGATAAGCAATCTTGTGGACCATTAAGCCACTGGAACTTGATCCAATGGCTAACGCCCATGAATTCTATCTTCTGCCAGTTCACGACTTCGTGCGACCTCTAGCCAATTTTATCAGTGGCGAGTGTTTGTCCTCACACCGACCTGCTGCACCCTACTGGTTCGGACCTCAGTGGGTGCTTACTGCTGAGGAGTCTCAAAATAGGATGCGACAGTTTGCTTTCCAGTACTCCTAGACAGTTTTCCAATGGTTCTCTGACCGATGTCAGCTCATGATAAAATCCTTTGACCAGTCAATCAAATCCGTACAAACCAGTACTTGAAAATGTTTTGATGACTTTTAACCTCTTAATTTCACCCCCACCACCATAAAAAATAATAAAATAACCACATATTAAACTTTTGAGATTTGAAGTAGAAAACTGTTGTAGTTAATCTTATTCTGTTTCTTTCATCTTTTGAGCTCGTTTTCTTGGCCTTGTTTCATACTAGGATATTCTTATTTCTCCTCTTCGTAACTTATAATCTGTCGCTCTGCGCTATTGAAGATTCTTGGTGAAAAAGGCATCATACTCACAGATACAATAGTAATACTGTTAATATTCCCTTGTGTTCCGAATGGAACAAAGAGCCTCAGAAAGGATACATCTCCATTTCATTCTGTTATCTGTAGTCCTCTTCATCTTTCCCTGCGATCGCCCATAGTCGCTGATGTCCTCATCACGCGATCTCCTCCATAACACCGTCGGACACAGACCCAACTCCTTGTGACCCATTCCGGTTCCACTGCATGGTCTGGTCGGTATGTAATATCACCTAAGAGTCTTCTCGGTGTGTGTCTAATCCATCTCCATTTTCTTCGGAATATATGTTGAGTGAGAAGACAGGAATACGCTGGATGACGGATGAGAAGACTCTAGAAGATCTGTATTTCGCGCATGGTTGATTTATATCTCATGTCACACAAACTCAAGGACTTAGAGGCAAGCAACGAAGACAGGACTACAGGTGAACATAGGGAAGATGGAGGGTATGAAGATAACCAACCAACTAACCAACAGCTACAGCAAACGGCACCAAACACCATCAATGGAAGAGATTTGCCAGAGGCCACTTCCTGCATTTATCCAGGAAGCATCGTTTCAGCTACAGGCGGGACGGGTGGAGATATCAAAGCAGGTCAGAATCAGAAGGACGAGATACACCTTCATCACTCTGAAACCAGTCTGGAAATCTAATTTGACTCCGCCAACCAGCATAAAGAAAGAGATCCGAATTTTGTTCAACATATATGTGAAGTCTATCAGTCAGTTCAGTGAACACTGAGAAGACGGAGGTGATGAAGATAACCAGCCACCACCAACAGCAACAATAACGACACCCAACACAAATCACCATCAACGGGAGAGCTTTAACAGAGGTTTCCTCCTTCACTTATCTGAGAAGCGTCGTTTCAACTGAAGGCGGAACGGACGAAGACGTTAAAGTCAGAATCAAAAAGGCAAAATATGACTTCATCAACCCGAAACTAGTTTGCACATCTTCTGCTGTCACTCAGCATAAGAAACAACATTTGGATTCCGTTCAACATAAATAAGAAGTCGGTTCTTCTATACAGCTCAGAAACGTGAGCAGCGTGTCACGAAAAGGATTCCCAGCAGGTAGCGGACGTTTATAAACAGTTGCCACATTCGCCAGCTGACTTCTTACTGAAGATCAGATGGCCAGCCTGTCGGCCAGGAGGAATAACCAACAAGGAACTCTGTCTGGCTAGCAACACACCAACCAAGAGTTGATTGCTCAACAATGGAGATGGATAGGGCATACGTTGAGGAGGTCGTCGGATGACATTGCACGCAATGCACGTCATTGCTCAAGCGGAACCGAAATGGGAAGCGACGAGTAGGTCATCGGTGCGACAGTGATATGGAGGAGATCGTGTGGGGAGGGAGGAGAAGATGAGGGACTATGTGCAATCATGGACCCAGACGAAGAGGACAGCAGAAAATAAAAGAAAGTGTAGATGTGTTGTTGAAGCCCTATGTTTCACTCGGAACCCAAGGGAATAATACTAACAATAACAACATGTTCTAGGTTAGTTGGGTGCCGGAGTTCCTTGTTATTTATCGTTTTTGACCGTCCATCTAACACTGGCTAGCCAGCGAAGTCAACTGTAAGTAAAATTCTGCAGTAGTCTGTTGGAAATCCTTTTCGTGATGTATCAAGTCTTTGAGTCACACACACACACTATATACTGTTTATCAATTCTTATCAGCCTTCTTTAAAACGCTTTGAATAAAATCTTCTACTTTATTTCTCCCAATAACTGAGGCAGCATAAACAAAAATCTCTTATCAATAAATTGATTCTCTCTAACAGAAAAATGGAAACAATTCAGAGCAATAATCATAAACATACTACTATTATTATATATGAATGACAATTCAGATAAGGTATGACGTAATATGTTTATCTCAGTTGTCTGCCAACTGGTTATCATTCACAGCGCGTGAGCTGGGTGGATAGGTGGTTGGAGGGGTGGGAAGTAGGGAGTTGATAAAGTTAATAAAATGCGCGAGACATTACGCAACAGTCATAAAATGTGTATGTGAATGATAAGGTGAATATCTTACTGTTTCTTTCTAACATTGTGAATATTTTATCACAAAATATCTGAGATTAGTAATGGGACTGACAGACTGGAATTGAAGTAGTTGACTTGAAAAAACACCAAGCCAGTAGTTGAAGGCGTACTTGTTCGAATCCTGATATAGTATGGCAATTGTTTCGATTACACCTTCAGTCACCTGGTCAATACCCTAAATACTGATTCAGAGATTATTATTTTGTTTCTTGTAATTCCTAGACGAAAATAGGGCTTCAGCCGTGCGTCTCCATTGCGTTCGGTTCTCTGCTAGAGTCTTCACCTGGCTCCAAGTCTGCCCACACACTTTCATCTCCTCTTCACATCACCTCCTCCAAGTCACCCTTGCACTGACGACCAACTCGCCGCTTCCCTTTCGGGTTCCACTGGAGCGATGGCTTGTCTAGTGATGTCACTTGATGGTTTCCTCAGAGTATGGCCAGCCAATCCATCTCCATTTCTTCCTGCCTATTCGTTTCACAATCGGTTCCTGCTGAGTTGGTTCGCTCATTGCCCGAGATCTCTGTTGCTGATGTTTTCTGGCCGGCCATCTGATCTTGAGTGGTATTGAGCGAAGACAACTGTTAATGAAGGTTTGTAGATTGTTTGAGATGCTCTTTATGACGCGCAGTGCAAGTCTCTGATCCGTTTAGTTAGTAGCACTGACTGACTTCACATTGGAGTTGAATATGTGGATCTTATTCTCATTTTGATGCTGAGTGCTGTTCACCTCCACACAGACTTGAGAGTAGTGAAAGCTTGTCTTACTTTTACGATTCTCGCTTTTATATCCTCGTCAGTTCCGTCTGCCTGTATTTGAAACGATGCTTCCCAGGTAGGTAAAAGAGGTTGTTTCTTTCATGTTCCTTCCATTTATGCTGGCTGATCGTTCCCTGTTGTTGTTGTTGCTGCTGTTGATGATGTTTCCCAGGAATCTTCATCACCTCTTTTTTCTACTGTTCATTAAGAATATTGAAATAAAATAAAGCTTGAGTAGAGATTAAAAGACATAAAATGAATCTAAAAATCATTTAGGCAAATCAAGAAAGTATTACTTTGTGGAGATTTGATTGATTGGTTACAGGACTACATCAATAAGATGCTCACTAGTGACTGACCCTATTCAGGGAAGTAATTACCTGGTTTCTAGTGAGAAGTCGTGACTAGTGAGTGGGGTACAGTCAGTCGTGTGCAAGGACAAATACACGCCACCGATGAAATTGGCTGGAGGTCGCTTTATGTTGTGAACTGGCAGAAGTTAGAATTTATGGTTAGTGCGTCAGTGGCATAGCGGTTAGGACGCTCGCCGACCATGCACATGGTCTGGGGTTCGATCCCCGGCCGATTCAATCCTTTACCTCGCTAAGCCAGAAATAATGCTGGTGAAGAGGAAAGGTTGGGCGTGAGGCTAGCAAATCCATCTCGTAAAGACAATCACCACTGCTACAGAAACTTCAAGCATCTAGCTTGAAGCCATATGTTCCACTGGGGAACGTGAAACAAAAAAAAAAGAATTTATGGTTTGGCCACTGGATCGCTTTCCCGTAGCTTAGTGATCTACGAGGTTGCTTGTCTTGGAAGCAGTAGGCCCTGTTTTCGAATCCAAGTAGGTGGGCGCATACTGATGAAGAATCCCAAACTAGGACGAAACAGCTAGCTGTCCAGTACTTCTTCCAAAGGTTCTCTAACCTATATCAGTTCATGAAGAAGTCCTCCAGCATATTATAAGAGTTTCATGGTGAGGCGAAACATCAGATTGACATGGTAGCTGAAGTATAAGTAAATAAGTATATGTAAACCTCGTTGGGGAGAAGTTTCTGGAAAATAAATTGACAAGTTTGTTGTTACAAGGGTGGCAAAAAATTAGCAGCAGTCACATAATTAGATAAGAGAGGATCAAAATTTGATGTGCTAGAGGTCAGACAACGAAAGTAGATTCATCGAGCTGAAGTTTCTGTAGCAACTTTGTTTACAGGGTGAGGTCGCTAGCCTCACGCCTGAGAAGAGGATTGTTACATTAAAATTTAGTTTAGAGAGAAGCAAGCGACCTTGTAGGTTGCTCCCCTTAAAACCAGGAAAACAAGGAATAAGATAATCAGAACAACATCAGCACAGGAAAATAATTCACAACAAGAAGGGTAACAAGCGACAACAACAATAATAATATCACAGTCAAGTACAGTTAACCAAAATGATACCGAAATCATAGACTCACTGACTATAAGATCGGGATTTTCAACTCCAATGTGAAGTCAGTGCTACTCACTATACGGATCAGAGACTTGCACTGCGCGTCATGAAGAGCATCTCAAACAAACTACAGACCTTCATTAACAGTTTTCTTCGCTCAATACAACTCAAGATCAGATGACCAGAAAAGATCAGCAACAAGGAGTGATCTCTGTGAGCGAACCAACGCAGCAGGAACCGATTGTGAAACAAATAGGCAGGAAGAAATGGAGATGGATTGGCTGGTCATACTCTGAGGAAACCATCAAGTGACATCACTAGACAAGCCACTGCTCGAGTGGAACCCGAAAGGGAAGCGGCGAGTCGGTCTTCAGTGCTAGGGTGACTTAGAGGAGGTCATGTGAAGAGGAGATGAAAGCGTGTGGGCAGACTTGGAGCCAGGTGAAAACTCTAGCAGAGAACCGAACGCAATGGAGACGCACGGCTGAAGCACTATATTCCTCAAGGAATTAAAGGAAATAATAATAAAGGTCAGACGAAGAAGTAATGATGTAATATGGTGAGTAGAACTCATAAGCTCAGGAAAATTATCTCTTATGGAAGAAACGAGGTGATAGGGGACGTTGAAGAGATAAGTTAATGAAATTAGAAAACCAAAGAATTATTAAAGGATGAGTTATCAGGGTAATTAGAGTCCAACGACAGATTCCTTTTGGAAACGAAGGTCAGGTTTCACCCCTTTTTATTGAGATAGCCTCAGTAACCTGAAGAAGAGTCGATCTGTTTTGTCTGTCAATTAAGTTGAATGGTGCCAACGTGTCTAATCGGTGTCCAGTATCTATGTTGATGACAAAAGTATGTTGAATTTTACATTGACTTTTATTTGTAGGTTGCATGCAACTGATGAGAACCAACGAAATAAAGTGGATTCATGTTATTCTGCACGAATGTTTGTTCTTTCTTTGCTCAAATCAAGTAAGTAATTGAGTGACTTGGTGTGGGCACTACATGCATTAGCACACAACCACAGAATAGGGTGGGACAGAGTCAAAATTCTAAAAAGTAATATGGGTAGGTGAAGAGAGAGATTGGTTACTGAACCTCGCCTGGTTCATCGAGTCTACACCCAACGCAACACATTCAGTAGAAGTGACTCAACGCGAATATCAGAGATATGGAAGATATTATTACCACTAGTCAAATCAGAAGAGGATAATAAGTAATCTCACACCATCTCACGCCATCTATGTTGCACACCTCGTGAGTGATAGTTAGCACTCGGAAATTAAATACCTAGGCGTCATTCTATCTGCTGATCTTTCCTGGTCGTCCCATATCTTGACGATTTCCAAGAAAATATTCCGTCTTACCTTCTACATCAAGAAGTTAAAACATTCTGGTATAACCCAACCCTCACTCCTACAATTCATTAATTCTCGCATTCTGCCTATTATTCTCTATTGTTCCCCCTTAGTTTTTCCAGGGCTACTGAAGAAAGACTATAACATATTACACAGGATGTTAAAGGTTGTCAGCAGGGTAAACAACGTGCCACTTAACCAGCTTGTTATTATTCTGGTTGACAGACACATCTACTCATGTGAAAAATGAGCCAAGTCCATTCTGTCTAACTCACACCACCCTCTTCACTCACAACTCTCCCCTTGCATCTCATCAGGCAAAACCAGAAGCCAATATAGAAAACTATATGCTCACACCAGCAAGTACAAAAACTCAACCATACTCTACTTAGCTCGTGTTCTGTGCGATAAAGAAAGCATTAGGCGTGACACCTATAATTCATTAAATAGTCAGTAGTACAACTGGATCTCGTCTTTCCAACTCATACCATTTATAGGTACATTATTTTCTTTCTTTCTTTTCCTTTTCTCTCTCTCTTTTTTCTGTTATGTGCTGCTTTATTTCTCTCTTCCTTACAAACTCTATTTAAAACATTCTTCTTCGTTCTTTCACGCTTTTTATATCTCGACCTTTTGTTACCACTTACGCCAGTAAATATGCTAGCATCTCCTTTTCTAACATCCTCAAACACTCTGTTCGGTTTTGGCTTTGCTACAGACATACCAATATGTTGTTGTCAAAACTAACTGAGATTACCTTAATCTACGTAAAATTTTATCTATTGAAAATGTACTAACTGGATGCAATGCTGTAGTAAAATGCTGGGAATTCCATTCTGTATCACAAGTACCGTTTTGGAATAATGCAAATTATTATTATTATTCTAAAATTCTATCTCAATTCACGTACATCACAACATTCTAACAAGTTACTTATTTTGACTATAAAAACACTCGTCTTATTTCCCACAAGACTGTATTTGATCAACAACACTCATATTATTTCCGAATGCACTAATAGTGATTTTGTTCATACGTCTAATCTCATCAATTTTTACTCATGTATATAAACGAAGCATGAAAGTTGTGTGAGTATTGCCTTGATACGATTATGAGTGGCAATAATAAATTGTGCTCGAAACGGGGGGTCATCAGTAAATATTACTGTATAACAACATTGTTTTACTTTATTAAAATAAAATTTTATCCATAGTGTAGCTTTTTACCAACATTACATACCAGACAGGTCTTCGAGTGCAACTCGAGTGGGAAGGTGCTTGAGCGTTCAAGGGTGACACAGCAAAGATCACATCGGCAGAATATGAAAACTTGTGGATGGTCGCGGAGCTACACGAAGATAATTCCAGAGAAGTAGGGCAAATAGTGAAAAGAAATTCAGGCGTTGTGTTCCACTCGGAACCCAAGGGATGAATAATATTAGTAGTTATTATTATTATTGTTCCCTATAATTCCTAGAAGAACATAGGCCTTCAGCCGCGCGTCTCCATTGCGTTCGGTTCTCTGCTAGAGTCACTTGATAGTTTCCTCAGAGTATGGCCAGCCAATCCATCTCCATTTCTTCCTGACTATTTGTTTCACAATCGGTTCCTGCTGGGTTGTTTCGCTCATTACCAGAGATCTCTGTTGCTGATCTTTTCTGGCCGGCCATCTGATATTGAGTAGTATTGAGCGAAGACAACTGGTAATGAAGGTCTGTAGTTTGTTCGAGATGCTGTTTATGACGCTCAGTGCAAGTCTCCGATCCGTGCAGTGAGTAGCACTGACTTCACATTGGAGTTGAAAATCCGGATCTTATTCTCATTTTCATGCTGAGTGCTGTTGACCTCCACACAGACTTGAGAGTAGTGAAAGCTTGTCTTGCTTTTCCGATAATCCTCGCTTTGATATCCTCGTCAGTTCCGTCTGTAGTTGAAATGATGCTTCCCAGGTAGGTAGGTGGTTAATGAGGTTGTTTCTTTCAGATTCTTCCCATTTATGCTGATTGTTGTCAGTTGTTGTTGTTGCTGCTGCTGGTGTTGGCCAAGAGTCTTCATCAGCTCTGTTTTCTCTATGTTCACCTGAAGTCCTATCTCCTCTGGATGCTTCTTCTGCCAACTTGTTGCTTTTCGCTTGCATATCTTCCAGTATGTGGGAAATCACAAATATATAATTGGCGAAGTCCAGATCCTCGAAGTTTTTTGTATGAGTCCATTTTATGTCTGTTTCCTCATTGCCCACTGTTTGTCGCATTATCCAGTCTACTGCAATCAGGAAAATCATTGGCGATAGTAGGCAGCCAGCTTGTCTTACTCCTGTCCTCACTTCGAAGGATTCCGTGAGTTTCCCATTGTGGATTACTTGGCATGCAGCATTGTCATACAGCTGTTGGATGAGATGTATTATTGTCGGTGGCACGCCTTGGTAGTAGCGAAGTAGTTGCCAAATCACCTCTCGATCGACGCTGTCGAAGGCCTTTTTAAAGTCGATGAAGTTGAGATAGAGAGGTGACTGCCATTCCAAACTTTGTTCAATGATGATCCGTAATGTGGCGATCTGATCAATGCATGACTTGTTTCTCCTGAATCAAGCCTGTTTCGGTCGACGTTTTTCATCCAGGGCTTGTTTGATTCTCTCCAGGATGATGCGGCTTAGTATTTCGCTTGGGATGGACAGGAACATAATTCCGCGCCAGCTCTTGCATTGAATTAGGTCTCCTTTCTTTGGTAGTTTGAATAAGTACTCTTTCTTCCAATCTTCAGGTACTTTGCCTTCTTTCCACACCTTCTTCAGTAGTGGCGTCATCAAGTCCGCTGTTGTCTCTGGGTCCACTTTCAATGCTTCTGCTGGGGTTCCATCTGGTCCTGCTGCTTTTCCAGTTTTCAGCATCTTGATTGCCTTCAGGACTTCTGAATTCGTCGGGGGGTTGGTGTTCACTGGTAGCTCTGTCTCCGTCGTTGGTATTGTTTGGCGTGTTGTATGTGGTGGTCGATTTAGGAGTCTTTTGAAGTGTTCAGCCCAGTGTTTCCTTTGCTCCACTTCCTTGGTGAGTGACTTCCCATAGTCATCCTTCACCGGCTTAATTTGTGTCAAACTTTTGCCCGTTAGGTACCTAGTTGTTTGGTAGAGTGTTGCGAGATCTCCTTTGCCTGCAGCTTGTTCTGCCTCACTTGCCATGGCTTCATAATATTTTCTTTTCTCTTCTCTGGCACTCTTCTTTACTCTTTTAGTAGTTATAGTAATAATAATTATTTCCCACTTGACAAGGTTAATTCAAAACGATACTCGAGTGATATCGATTGATTTTTAAAACGCTTTGCTCGAAAACGATCAATTCCCATTAATTGTTAATCGTTATCACGTATGTAAACAATGTTTCACTTGTCATTACTGTATAAAATTGGAAGTTTCTGATCGGCTGGTTTAGTTGATAAAATCTTTTTATTCACTCACTCACACATACACACACACTGATTGGCTGTTATTCAATACGACCACTATTCATTACTACTACTACTTATATATATATTCAGATAGAGAGAACTGACAACATTTGACTATTTTAGATGAGAGGCATTCATCGAATAGTCGTTCAATAATAGACACGAGAACGCATTACTATTTATCATTCATTATCTTTCATACAAAAACAAATAATAATTATACTAGAAATGAAAACAAATTATTTTAGTTGAATTGGTAGGTAGCATTAATAAATCTATTTGTATAGATTTACTAATGATGCTGTCTAGGGTGATAGTGAAACGTTTCAACTGCTGGATTTTGTTGCTGCTAGCTAACGCAAGTTAGAGAGATCTTTGAAAGCCTCCATGGAGGGTTAGATAGATGTTTCACCCTATTTTTGAGACTTTTCAAAAGTGTTCACCAATGACCCAGTCGGGGATCGAAGTTCGGCCTTCAGGTCATCAGATGAAGCTCGCTGACCTCTCAATCACTTGGCATGGAATCCATTGAACAGTGTTTTCTGGTGGTTTTCAATGATCTGTCTAACTGGTGCTGATGACTGATGACTCAGGTCATCACTAAAATGTTGGTGGAGATATGTAGACGACACACTAGTAATAGTGAAAAAAACGATGTTGAGAAATTTTTCTCACACACATAAACAGTCATGTCGACCCAATAAAATTTACTATGGAAATAGAGAATGAAATTTGGGAACTGCCAATGTTAGACTGCAAAATACAAAGAGTAACAGATGGTAGGTAGCATAAAAACGATGCTATATGGAAAACCACACATTCTGGGAGATTCCTTGATTATCACCCAGCTCATCCACGCACGGTAAAACGAGGATGAATACAAGGTCTTGAAGATAGAATACGTAGACTTACAACAACACCAGATGACCAGTGTAAAGAAATAAACGTCCTATTCAAAATGCTACTCGAAAACAATTACCCAAAAGAATTTATAAAAGATAATATAGAAAAGAGGATAAAGAGGGTAAAACTGGAGAATAACAAGATGGAAGAATGCAAAAAGATAGTCACAATACCATATGAGGATGGTATATCAGAGGCAATTCAAGGGCGATAAACCAAGTGAGTTAATTACAAAGAAATTAAGAAAAGCAGTTCAAAGATCTTTTAATGCTGGCGAACTACACATCTTATTCTCTACAAGACCGATGGTGCTACCTCGACTGAAAGATGAAGTACCTGGACTAGACTAGCTCGCTACTTCAAATTGTATCTATCAATTCAACTGCGCTTGTCGTGAAGCGAGTTATATTGGCCGTTGCCCACTAGGAACTTGATTTTTCATGCTCACTCGAGAACATATCCCACCATGGCTACGTAAAGGTGCGGTTAAAACTATTAACAGCTCAGTATTAGACCATCTGGTGCAAACCGGTCACAAAGCCAGCTAGGATTGAAGAATCCTTCTCTACAATATACCGGGTGCCTGACAAATTGCCAAAATCATCGAAGCACCGCATGCTCCAAACAACAGAGGCTATTGCAATTCGCCTCAAACAACCAGTGCTCTGTGTTCAAAAGAAACAAGTCCAGCCCCTACTACTACCCTGGCCCTCAGTAGAAACTATAAACTCATGAATTCGTAAAATTATCTTTCATAATTCTTCTGACATTCAGTTTATTTGATGTTGATGCTGTTCAGCTGTAATTTATCAATATTATTGATTCGATGTTATTTAAACAACATTAATGTCGTTCATAAGACTAATTCATTCATTCATTATAATATATATGTATATATATATACATATAATTGTAGAATCTCATGATGAATTTATCGAAAAGAGTACCCTTTGTTCAGTATCCATTATTATGAAAATTTTAATGGGCATTTTTAATCAGTTCAAATAAAGATAAATTGCTCTGTTTCAACGTTTCCATGTGTATTTCCAGTTGAGTTGTTCCAGTTGAGGTAGTTACATTGGGAGTACGATCAGGCAAGTTTATCATCAAATTTACGAAAACCTCCTATCTTGGTTTGATAAAGATCCGAATAAAACTGTTATACGCAGCTCGATGCTAACTCATCTCGTCATTACTGGCTGGAAATCAAGTTGTCTCTCCTAACAAGGCTTTTAAAGTTATTTACCGTATATCACCCAACCTCTCGCCGCATGATCTAAGAGTACGACTTTTTCATGCATACAGCAGAGACCATGGAAATTCATCTGAACAAGCCAAATCTGTATGTTCATCGAAAGAAATGTGTACAGCCCCTTTCCTTGCAATGGCTAGATACATAAAATGTATTACTGAACGAAATAAAACGCACACTGAGTCATAAGAAAAAGACGTAAACATCAGAGAAAATCTTCTTTTCGACGAATCATCTTCATAAGCTGCTGTACAATCGTAATTATATTCGATAAGGAATTCATAAGACCAATCAGATACAGGTGAAATTTGTCCTCGAAAACGTATTACGTAATGTAAGGTGTAGTCTAGATAGGGTGACTAATTGGAAGTTGTGAAAGAGGCAGAAGTTGGCATGACAACATAGATGTGAGAAAATGACTAATCAATATGATTGTGTAGACTGGACAGAAACTAGTGGAAAGAGGATAAAGTGTTTTTATATAAAATTTCTTTAAAAACGCAATGTTATTAATAAACAGTAATAGAGTGATAATAAAATATGGATGATGGGAATAATAATAATAAACCTACTTAATGTGCGTCGGTGGTATAGCGGTTAGGACGCTCGCCGACCATGCACATGGTCCGGGGTTCAATTACCGGTCAACTCAATCCATTACCTCGCTGAGCTAGAAATAATGCTGGTTAAGGGGAAAGGTTGGGCATGAGGCTAGCAACCCAATCCTGTAAAATAAACACTGCTACAGAAACTTCAAGTCACTAGCTTGAAAGTGCCCTATGTTCCACTGGGGAACGTGAAGGAAAAAAATAGAAATAATAATAAACCAATATAATGAAAAGAAGCAAAATTATACTGAGGACGTTACCTTGGCCACAATAGGGTAGGGGGATGTATGCGGTATTGTTGAGTACAGAGGTCCGATTTCAGATTCTGAATAGCCAATGATTCAGCTATTTAGAAATGGCGTATCCGAAGTCCCTTCTTACGATATTGAGGGACTCTGTGTAGCACTATGGATCATTCATGTGATGGAGCATGATATTCCGAATTGACAAGGTTTTTGGGAATGAAGCTGCTACTATTCTTCTTTTCTTCTCTGGCTAGCCCTCCCCGTGTAGACTACCCTTCTAGTTGCATCCCAAGTGGGTCATCGGTGCGAGGGTGACATAAAGAAGACCGTCTGGAGAGGAGGAGATGAGAGAATATGGGCAATTGTGAACCCGGATGAAGAGAGCAACAAATAATAGAACAAGATTTTGAGCGAACAATTGTTTTCGATAACTTCTTCTTCAGGCTCTACAGTTATAAATCCATGAATAATAGGGTACATATAGCCAATAAAGGCAAATGAAAATAATATCAGAAACTGTATTGGGGTGCATGTGTAAGTTGAGGTGATTTACTGAAATAATAGACCACGGTGGAGATGTGTTGCTGAAGCCGTATGTTCCACTCGGAACCCAGGGGAACAATACTTTAGACTACATCTTACATTAAGTAATACGTCTTCGAGGACAAATTTTACCAGTATCTGATCGGTCTTATGAATTTTTTGTGAACTACAGTTACGATTGTACAGTACCTTAAGGAAATGAATCGTTGAAAAGAAAATTTTCTTCCCTGATTTCATCTTTTTCTTATGAGTCAATATTTACTAAGTTTTTAAAAACAATTTTCTCCTCTCCTTGTAATTATCTTTTGACTTTGTTATTTTATTGTGTTTAAAATTCTGGCCAATTCCTTCAACTTATTTGTATTTTACGTAATTCTACTGAGTCATCCTATTCTTCCCAGTCATCATTATTTGACAAATTTCCTGATTATGTAATAACCGGTTGCTAACGCCTAGGGATCAAATTATCTTGGATTCCTTAATTTACTAAGTTTCACCCAGCCTTCAAAACTTAGATATCTTGTTACTAACATCTATTAATTAATTGTTTCGATAACTGGTTGCAAGATTTCATCATCTGACTGTATCACTGCCTATCACTTCCGAGTCTGACTGCTCCAAACTTAATAGCTTTCTGTTGGACATCAGTAAGTGATCTAAGTCAAATGGTTTTATGTTAAATCCTTCCAAATGTCAGGCAGTTAACTTTACTTTCAAGCATCGACGTGACATACATGAACTAGTTAGTTCCCATGATTCCTGTAGCATAGATGGCACCGAAAGTGAAACCAAGTCAAACAATAGATACCTTGGATTAGTTCTTTCTTCTGAGCTTTCATGGTCATCCCACATCTTATTATTCTCTAAGAAAATGTTTCGTCTTATCTTCTACATTAAAAAAGTTAAGACAACAAGGTATCAACCAACCTTTAGTTCTGCAATTTTTAAACTCCTGTATTTTACCTATTGTACTCTATTGCTCTTCATAAATCTTTCCTGGGCTTCTCAAAAAGACTATATCATATTACGAAGGGTATTAAATGCTGTGAGTGGGGCTTGTGGTTTGCCACTGCGTGAGCTCGCCAATATTATAGTCGAGAGACACATAAATTCCTGTACAAAGTGGGCAAAGGCCGTGCTTTCAGACCCTCTGCACCCCGTTTATTCACAACTATCCACTTGCATCTCATCAGGTAGGACGAGAAGTCAATATAGAAAGTTATATGCTCGCACCACTAAGTACAAAAATTCTACAATACTGTTTTTAGCCCGTATTTTATGTGATGGAGACACTGTTAGACGTGAAACATGTAAGTTAATTTGTAATTAGCAAAGTGAATCGATCCATTCATTGTTCATCTTTCTGTAATTTTATGGTGTCACCCTTTCTATCGTTTAATTATAACTTTGCTATTTTATTTCAGTTATTATTACTATTATTACTATAATTTTATACTTTATGCGTATTTTTCTCCTTATCGTATACTGTAATTGCTACATAGCTGCTATAACAACGTTTTGTTATTATTATTATGTAATGTTGATTTTTTATTTTACTTTTTTTTGTCGTTTTTGAGTAAATTAGATGCAATATTGTACTGAATGCTGAAAATTCCTTGCTGTATCATTAGTACTGTTTTTGGAATAAAGCAAAAATTATTATCATTATTATTATGAGCTGACGTCGGTTGGAGAACCATTGCAAAACCACCCGGGAGTACTGGACTGTCGGCTGTTCCATCCCAGTGCTTGGTACTCGTCATCAGTAGGCACCCACCAGTGTGGTTCAACCCAGGACTTTCTGGTTATATGGTGAGCTCGATGCAACCCGATGCAACGGCCCATGATTTCCAGCTTCTGCCGATTCACCGCATGGTGTGACCTCTGGTCAATGTCTTTGACGAGCATTTGTCCCCACACCCGACCTGCTGCACCCTGCTGGTTCGGACCCCGTTGAGTGGGTACCACTGAGGAGTCTCAAACTAGAATGAAACAGCTGTCCAGTACTCCCAGGTGGTTTTCTAATGGTTTTCTAACCGATGTCAGCTCATGATGAAACCCTGTAACCAATAAATCAAATCCCTACTTGAAAATGTTTTGATGACTTTTAACCTCTTACTTTCAACCCCCCGCCATAAAAAATAATAGAATAACCACAAATTAAACTTTCGAGATTTGAAGTAGAAAACTGTTGCAGTTAATCTTATTCTGTTCCTTTCATCTTTTGAGTTCATTTTCTTGGTCTTACTTCATACAGGGATATTCTTATTTCTCCTATTCGTAGCTTATAATCTGTCGCTCTGCTCTATTGAAGGTTCTTGCTGAAAAAGGCATCATACTCACAGATACAATAGTAATACTGTTAATATTTCCTTGTGTTCCGGATGGAACAAAGGGCCTCGGCCAGGATACATAGCCATTTCATCCTGTTATGTGAAGTTCCCTTCAGTTGTCTCTGCGATTGCTCATAGACTCTGATATCCTTATCACGCGATCTCCTCCATAACACCGTCGGACACAGACCTAAATCCTTGTGATCCACTCCGGTTCTACTCCATGGTCTGGTCGGTATGTAATGTCACCTAACAGTCTTCTCGGTGTGTGTCTAATCCATCTCCATTTTCTTAGGAATATATGTTGAGTGAGAAGACAAGAATCCGCTGGACGACGGATAAGAAGACTCTAGAAGATCTGAATTTTGCACACGGCTGATTTATATCTCATGTCACACAAACTCGAAGACTTAGAGGCAGGTGAAAAGTACAAACTGCAGAAGAGGCAGGCAACGAAGACGGGACTGCAAGTGAACATAGGGAAGATAGAGGTAATGAAGATAACCAACCAACTAACCAACAGCAACAACAACCAGCACCAATCACAATCAACGGGAGAGATTTGAAAGAGGCCACTTCCTGCATTTATCCAGGAAGCATCATTTCAGCTACAGGCGGGACGGGTGGATATATCAAAGCAGGTCAGAATCAGAAGGACAAGATACACCTTCATCACTCTGAAACCAGTCTGGAAATCTAATTTTTTTTTTTGATTTACAGCTTGATTCCACACCGTATTTTCAGTACAAGTATGGAATTTTCAGCATGGATATCGGTAGCCCAAATTCAGGCCGACCATAGATATCGGGTGTGCGCCGGCAGGGGGTCGAACCCCGGACCATGTGCATGGTCGGCGAGAGTCCTAACCACTGTGCCACCGACGCACAACCAGCATAAAGAATGAGATTCTGAAGTCTGTCAGTCAGTTCAGAGAACACAGAGAAGACGGAGGTGATGAAGATAACCAACCACCACCAACAGCAACAATAACGACACTCAACCCTAATCACCATCAACGGGAGAGCTTTAACAGAGGTTGCTTCCTTCACTTTTCTGGGAAACATCTTTCCAACTAAAGGCGGAACGGAAGAAGATGTCAAAGTCAGAATCGGAAAGGCGAGACACGCCTTCATCAACCCGAAACCAGTTTGAAAATCTTTTGCTGTCACTCAGCATAAGAAACAAGATCCGCATTCGCAACAGCAATGTGAAGTCGGTCTGTTCTTCCATATGGGTCAGAAACGTGACCAGTGTGTCACGAAAAGGATTCCCAGCAGGTTGCAGACTTTTATAAACAGCTACCAAAGTCACCAGCTGGCTCCATACTGAAGATCAAATGGCAAGCCTGCCAGCCAGGAGGAATAACCAACAAGAAACTCTGGCTGGCTAGTAACACACCAACCAAGAGTCGATTGCTCAAAAAGTATGTAAGAGAAAATGGAGGTGGATAGGGCATACGTTGAGGAGTTCGTCGGATGACATTGCACGCGATGCACGTCATTGCTCGAGTGGAACCCAAATGGGCAGCGACGAGAAGGTCATCGATGCGACGGTGATATGGAGGAGATCGTGTGGGGAGGGAGGAGAAGATGAGGGATTATGGGCAATCGTGGACCTAGCTGAATAGGACAGCAAAGAATAGCAGAAAGTGTAGATGTGTTCCCCCGATAGTCTTTCCTGGTCTACTGAAAAAGGACTATATCATCCTGAGAAGGATGTTGAAGGTAGTTAGCAGGACTACTGGTGTAAAACTCAGTCAGCTCGTCACTACTTTAGTTGATAGGCATCTGAATGCATGCGAAAAATGGTCTACAACCATACTCTCCGACCCCCAACACAACCTCTATTCCCAACTCTCGCCTTGTATCTCATCAAGTAGAACCAGAAATCAGTACAAAATAATTTATGCTCGTACAACCAAGTACAGGAACTCAACGATACCATATTTGGCCCATGTTCTAAGTGACAGAGACAATGTTAAGCGTGAAACCTATAACTTGCTTTGTTGTTAATAACATAATTTTAGGCTCTTTTATTTCTCTCTTATTTTGCATTCTATAGTAAACTCCTCCTCAAACATACTTAGCTACCTAAATTATTAACATTGGCTTACTTTTGTGTACTTTACTGTATTCCTTCTTTTGTTTATCTACTGGTTCCGACTATATTAGCACTGTGAGTATTACAAAATCGTTCTGTCATTAACCATCATGTAATCATTAGTTTTGTGGTTGTTTTTGCTTATTTTTATTTTTTTTCGGCAATATTAACTGACAATCATTGGTTGTAAACGCCATTATCACCACCTTAAAATTTTGTATTATGCAGGATTACTCACACTACCACTACAAACACTACATTAGACCTGACAACAAAAAACAAAACAACAACCCTGAAATATTATTTTATGATTGTTTAGAGTTGTTTCAACCAAATTAACTGACCATCTTGGCGATAAACATTCTTAAATATCATTTCATAACTTCTTGTATGACTACAGCTTTACTGTCACCATGCATAATCACATCATAGCTTCCACTACCCAATACTCAGGAATTATTTTATGTTGTTTATTTTCCTTTCTACTTCTTGGTACTTTTTTGCATTTTTTAAATTATTTTTGTGTTGTTCGTGTTTTTTTGCTCTTGTTGTCTTTGTATTTATTTTTTTGAAATACTCCTTTTAAATGTTTGATAAAATTAGATGCAAATATTGTAGATATATGCTGAAAATTCCACACTGTACCACTAGTACTGTTTCTGGAATAAAGCAAATTATTATTATTATGTGTTGTTGAAGCCCTATGTTTCACTCGGAACCCAAGGAATTATATTATAATAATAAAAGCAGGTTCTTGGTGAGTTGGGTGCCGCACTTTCTTGCTATGTATCCTTTTTGGCCATCCATCTAATATTGGCGATCGATCGAAGTCAGCTGTTAATGAAATTCTGCAGTAGTCTGTTGGAAATACTTTTCGTGATGTATCAAGTTTTTGAGTCACACGCACACACACACATAAAATACTGTTTATAAATTCTTATCAGCCTTCTTTACAACGCTTTTAATAAAATCTTCCACTTTATTTCCCCCAGTAAATGAAGCAGCATAAACAAAAATCTCTTATCAATAAATTTATTTTCTCTAACAGAAAAATGAAAACAATTCGGAGCAATAATCATAAACCTACTAGTATTCTATATTGATGACAATTCAGATAAGGTATGACGTAGTATGTTTATCTCAGTTGTCTGCCAACTGGTTGTCATTCACAGCGAGTGGGGTGAATGGGTGATTGGGAGAGGGTGGTAAGTAGGAAGTTGATAAAGTTAATAAAATGCGCGACACATTATGTAACAGTCATAAAATGTGTATGTGAATGATAAAGTGAATGTTTTACTGATTCTTTCTAACACTGTGAATATTTTATCACAAAATATCTGCGACTGGTAATGGGAATGACAGATTCACATTGAAGTAGTTGACTTGAGAAAGCACCAAGCCAGTAGTTGAAGGCGTACTTGTTGGAATCCTGATACAGTACGGCATTTGTTTCGATTACACCTTCAGTCACCTGGTCAATACACTAAATACTGCTTCAGAGATAAAAAGACCTAAAATGAATCAAAAAATAATTTAGGAAAACCAGGAAAGTATTTCTTTGGGGAGATTTGATTGATTAGTTACAGGAGTTCATCAACGAGATGCTCATCATCATCATCAACCTGAAAAAAATCTGGAAATCAACAACAAAATTCGGATTTTCAATACAAACGACGTCAAGTCAGTCAGTTCTTCTATACGGATGGATCAGAAACTTGGCCAGTGTGTCACAAAGAATATTTCCAACAGCCTGTTGCAGACCTTTATCCACAATTAACTGTCTTCGCTGGCTCTATACTGAAGATCAGATGGCCGGAAAGAAAGAAAGACCAACAAGAAACTATGGGAACAAACAAAGCAAGAACCAATCGCTCAACAAATATGCAGGAGAAAGTGGAGATGGATTGGACACTCGCTGAGCTGAGGAGGCATCGCGCTGGATGACATCGCGCGTCAGACCATAGCTCGAGTGGAACCCGAAAGGGAAGCGGCGAGTGGGATGTCCAAGGGTGACATGGAGGAGATCGTGTGAAGAGGAGTTGAAACAGTATGGATTAACATGGACGCAGGTGAAAAGTACAGCAGAAGACAGAATCAAGTGGAGACGTGTAGTTGAAGCCCTATGTTCCACTAGGAACCCAAGGGAAGAATAATATTATAATAATAGTAACTTACCCTATTCACGTAGGTAATTACTTGGGTTCTAGTGAGAAGTCGTGACTAGTGAGTGGAGTACAGTCGGTCATGTGTGAGACAAATACACGCCACCGATGACATTTGCTGGAGGTCGCGTTATGTTGTGAATGGGCAGAAGTTAAAATTTATGGTCAGTGCGTCCGTGGCATAGCGGTTAGGACGCTCGCTGACCATGCACATAGTCCGGGGATCGATTCCCGGCAGATGCAGCAAGGTTTGAACTTTCAGCACTTATATTGTGTCACTTATTCTACACTCGCCACAGACTTGTCACAGACGTTATCAAAGACATTTCCAACAGGTTTCTGGCTTTTATCAACGGTAGCCTTCACTCCATACTGAAGACCAACCAAGTGGCCAGTCAGAAAGAATTAGTAGCAAGAGACTCTGGGAATCGATCAATCAAGAATCTATTGCCCAACGAATCTACCAGAGAAAAAATACCAGAGGTGGAATAAGCATATGCTAAGGAAGCCATTGTGAGTAATATCGTGCTCAGTATAGGCCATCGTTCGAGTGGAACCCGGATAAGAAACAGCAAGTCGGGCATCGCTTCGAAAGTGACATGGAAACGATCGTATGAGGAAGAAATGAAGATTTTTGGGCAGCTGTGGAGCCAGGTAAAGTGGACTGATGAGAAAAGGATGGAATAGAGGTGTCCTATTGAATACCTATATTCCACTCGGAACCCCACTAAATGTTCCACCTAAGGGAACAATGATAATGGTAATAATATCATCGTCATAATAGCAGAGATACTCATGTGTTCAGCATTCAATAAATAATTAGAACAGGTGACTATAAACTGCGTGCGTCAGTGGCACAGCGGTAGAATGCTCGCCGACCACGCATTTGGTACAGGGTTCGATCCCCGGCCACAGACGCATTCCTTTACCTCGCTTAGCCAGAAATAATGTTGGTGAAGAGGAAAGGTTGGGCATGAGGCTAGCGACCGCATCCTGCAAAATAAACACTGCTACAGAAACTTCAATATACTAGTTTGAAGCCCTATGTTCCACTGAGGAACGCGAAGGAAAAAAGAAAATCTATGGTTTGGCCACTGGATAGCTTCCCCGTGGCTTAGTGATCTACGAACTTGCTTGTCTTGGAAGCAGTCGGCACTGTTTTCCAATCCAAGTGGTTGGTCGCATACTGATGAAGAATCCCAAACTAGGCTGACGAAACAGCTGGTTGTCCTGTACTCCTTGGTGGTTTTCCAAAGGTTCTCTAACCAATGTCAGCTCATGAAGAAGTCCTCCAACATATTATGAGTGTCATGCTGGGGCGAAACATTAGATTGACACGGTAGCTGAAGTATAAGTACATAAGTAAATATATACATTGTTGGGGAGAAGTTTCTGGAAAATAAATTGACAAGTTTGTTGTCACAGGGTAGCAAAAATTAGTAGCAGTCACAAAATTAGATAAGAGGGGATCAAAATTTGATGTGCTAGAGGTCAGACGAAGGGGTGATGATATAATATGGTGAGTAGAATTCATAAGCTCAGGAAAATTATCTCTTATGGAAGAAACGAGGTGAGAGGGGACGTTGAAGCGATAAGTTAATGAAATTAGAAGACCAAGGAATTATTAAAGGATGAGTCACCAGGGTAATTGGAACCCGACGACAGATTCCTTTAGGAAAAATAAGTCAGGTTTCAGCCGTTTTGTTGCAATAGCCCCAGTAAATTGAAGGGAACTTGAGCTTTTTTGTCTGTTTATTATGTTCAATGATGCCAAAGCGTCTGCATGCCAAGTAATCCACGACGAGAAACTTACAGAATCCTTCGAAGTGAGGACAGGAGTAAGACAAGCTGGCTGCCTACTATCGCCAATGATTTTCCTGATTGCAGTAGATTGAAAAATGCGACAAACAGCGTGCAATGAGGAAACAGGCATAAAAAGGACACACACAAAATACTTTGAGGATCTGGACTTCGCCGATGATATATGTCTGATTTCCCACAAACTAGAAGATATGCAACCGGAAATCAACAAGTTAGCAGAAGAAGCATCAGAGATAGAAACGACTTCAGGTGAACATAGAGAAAACAGAAGTAGGTGATGAAAATTTTTGGGCAACACCAACAACAGCAACAACAACAACAGACAGCCATCAGCATAAATGGGAGGACCCTGAAAGAAGTAACCTCTTTTACCCACCTGGGAAGCATCGTTTCAACTACAGGCGGAACTGACGAGGATATCAAAGCAACGAGGATAGGGAAAGCAAGGCAAGCTTTCACTACTCTCAAGTCTGTGTGGAGATCAACATCACTTAGCAAGAAAATGAAAATAAGATCCGGATTTTCAACTCCAATGTGAAGTCAGTGCTACTCACCATACGGATCAGAGACTTGCACTGCGCGTCATAAAGAGCATCTCAAACAAACCACAGACCTTCATTTACAGTTGTCTACGCTCAACACTACTCAAGATCAGATGGCCTGCTAGAAAAGATCAGCAACAGGATCTTTGGGAACGAACCAACCGGGAACCGATTGAGAAACAAATGGGCAGGAAGAAATGGAGATGGATTGGTCATACTCTGAGTAAACCATCAAGTGACATCACTAGACAAACCATCGCTCGAGTGGAACCCGAAAGGGAAGCGGCTAGTTGGTCGTCAGTGCAAGGGTGACTTGGAGGAGGTCATGTGAAGAGGAGATGAAAACGTGTGGGCAGACATGGAGCCAGGTGAAGACTCTAGCAGAAAACTGAACGCAATGGAGACGCACGTCTGAAGCCCTATGTTCCTGTAGGAATTAAAGGAAATAATAAATAATAATAATAAAGGTCAGACGAAGGAATGATGATGTATAATGGTGAGTAGAACTCATAAGCTCAGGAAAATTATCTCTTATGGAAGAAACGAGGTGAGAGGGGACGTTGAAGCGATAAGTTAATGAAATTAGAAGACCAAGGAATTATTAAAGGATGCGTCACCAGGGTAATTGGAACCCGACGACAGATTCCTTTTAGAAACATAGGTCAGCTTTCAGCCGTTTTATTGCGATAGCTTCAGTAACCTGAAGAAAAGTTGAGCTGTTTTGTCTGTTAATTAAGCTGAACAGTGCCAACGTGTCTACTCGGTGTCCGGTATCTATGTTGATGACAAAAGTATGTTAAATTTTACACTGACTTTTACTTATAGGTTGCATGCAGATGATGAGAACCAACGAAATAAAATGGATGCATGTTATTCTGCACGAATGTTTGTTCTTTTTTTGGTCAAATCAAGTAACTAGTGGAGTGGTATAATAAGGTGAGCAATATTGAGGTTAGGTGTCGAGTGCTAGGTAAGGCGGGGAAATCAGTCGACGAGACTGTGAAATTACATCGACTGAGATGGTTAGGACATGTGTTACGTATGCCTAGTCATCGCCTTGCTCGACAAACGGGCAATGTTAGCTGATGTAGGGTCAGGCTGGAAAAGAGCTAGCGGTGGTCAAACCAAAACATGGCACCAGTCAATGAAATCTACAACAGTAAGTCTAGGCCACTTAGGAAGGTGTAGACTTCGTGGTTGGGGTCCTCGGGACGGTGAAAACCAATGGTTGGAAACAATTGGTGACATGGCTCAAAATCGTTCTCAATGTCTGGCGCAGATGCATCCACTTCTTGTGACTTATGATTTCCAATTAAACTGTTTTGTTCTTCGTTATTACTATTCCTTTGTCTCACACCTCTGTTTACTGTCTATATTTTGCATTTCTCCTACTTTCTTCTCTTGCTTTGTGTGCTACATGGAGTGTGGCGACTTGAACTGCCGCACATATATGCAAAGTTCTATGTCAAAAACCGACCGACCGAAGTAATTGAGTGACTTGGTGTAGGCACTGCATGCATTAACACAACCACACAATAAGGTGACACAGATTATAAATTCTAAAAAGTAATATAGATAGGTGGATATAGAGAGATGGATTACTGAATCCTACCTGGTTCATCGAAGTCTACACCCAACACAACACATTCAACAGAAGAGATATGGAAGATATTATTACCACCAGTCAGTCAAATCAGAGGAGGATAATAAATAATCTTAAAATTCTACTTTAATTCGCGTACATCATAACATTCTAACAAGTTACTGATTTTGGCTATAAAAACACTCGTCTTATTTCCCATCTGACTGTATTTCATCGATAACACTCATATTATTTCCGAATGTACTAATATTGATTTTATTCATCAAATATCTAATCGCATCAATTTTTACTCATGTATATAAACGAAACAAGAAAGTTATTTGAGTAGTGCCTTGATATGATTATGAGTGGCAATAATAAATTGTGCTCGAAACGGGTGGTCATCAGTAAATATTACTGGGTAACAAGCACACTGTGTGACTTTATCAAAATAAAATTTTATCCAAAGTGTAGCTCTTCAGTAACATCACATACCAGACAGGCCTTCGAATGCAACCCGAATGGGAAGGTGCTTGAGCGTCCGAGGGTGACACAGCAAAGATCACGTCGGCAGGAAATGAAAACTTGTGGATGCTCGTGGAGCTACGTGAAGATGATTGCAGAGAAGTGGAGCATATCGTGAAGGGCAATTCAAGCCTTGTGTTCCACTCGAAACCCAAGGGATGAATAATATTAGTAGTTATTATTATTATTGTTCCCAATAATTCCTAGAGGAACATAGGGCTTCAGCGCGCGTCTCTACTGCGTTCGGTTCTCTGCTAGAGTCACTTGATGGTTTCCTCAGAGTATGGCCAGCCAATCCATCTCCATTTCTTCCTGCCTATTTGTTTCACAATCGGTTCCTGGTTGATTGGTTCGCTCCCAGAGAACCATGTTGCTGATCATTTCTGGCCGGCCATCTGATATTGAGTAGTATTGAGCGAAGACAGCTGTTGATGAAGGTCTGTAGTTTGTTTGAGATGCTCTTTATGACGCACAGTGCAAGTCTCTGATCCGTATAGTTGCACTGACTTCACATTGGAGTTGAAAATCCGGATCTTATTTTTGATGATGAGTGTTGTTGACCTCCACACAGACTTGAGAGTAATGTGAAAGCTTGTCTTGCTTTCCTGATCCTTGCTTCGATATCCTCGTCAGTTCCGCCTGTAGTTGAGATGATGCTTCCCAGTTAGGTAAAGGAGGTTGTTTCTTTCAGGTTCCTCCCATTTATGCTGGCTGATCGGTGTCTGTTGTTGTTGTTCTTGTCCAGGAATCTTCATTACCTCTGTTTTCTCTATGTTCACCTGAAGTCCTATCTTTGATGCTTCTTCTGCCAACTTGTTACTTTTCACTTGCATATCTTCCAGTTTGTGGGAAATCAGACATATATCATCGGCAACGTCCAGATCCTCCAAGTTCTTTGTGTGAGTCCATTTTATGCCTGTTTCCTCATTGCCCGCCACTGTTTGTCGCATTATCGAGTCTACTGCAATCAGGAAAATCATTGGTGATAATAGGCAGTCAGCTTTTCTTTCTCCTGTCCTCACTTCGAAGGGTTCCGTAAGTTTCCCGTTTTGGATTACTTGCCATGCAGCATTGTCGTACAGCTGTTGGATGAGATGTACAATTGTCGGTGGCACACCGTAGTAGCCTAGTAGTTTCCAAATCACCTCTCAATCGACGCTGTCAAAGGCCTTTACAAAGTCGATGAAGTTGAGATGGAGAGGTGACTGCCATTCCGTAATGTGGCGGTCTGATCAATACATGACTTGTTTCTCCTGAATCCAGCCTGTTACTGTCGAAAATTTTCATCCAGGGCATGTTTGATTCTCTCAAGGATGATGCGGCTTAGTATTTTGCTTGGGATGGACAGGAGCATAATTCCGCGCCAGCTCTTGCATTGACTTAGGTCTCCTTTCTTTGGTAGTTTGAATTAGTATTCTTTCTTCCAATCTTCAGGTACTTTGCCTTCTTCTTTCCACACCTTCTCCAGTAGTGGCGTCATCAAGTCCGCTGTTGTCTCTGGGTCCGTTTTCAATGCTTCTGCTGGGATTCCATCTGGTCCTGCTGCTTTTCCAGCTTTTAGCATCTTGATTGCCTTCAGGACTTCTGATTTCGTCGGGAGGTTGGTGTTCACTGGAAGCTCTTTCTCCGTCGTTGGTATTGTTGGGCGTGTTGTAGGTGGTGGTTTATTTAGGAGTCTTTTGAAGTGTTCAGCCCAGTGTTCCCTTTGCTCCACTTCTTTGGTGATTGACTTCCCATTGTTATCCTTCACCGGCTTAATTTGTGTCAAACTTTTGCCCGATAGGTACCTAATTGTTTGGTAGAGTGTTGCGAGATCTCCTTTGCCTGCAGCTTGTTCTGCTTCACTTGCCATGGCTTCATAATATTTTCTTTTCTCTTCTCTGGCACTCTTCTTTACTCTTTTAGTAGTTATAGTAATAATAATTATTTCCCACTTGACAAGGATAATTCAAAACGATACTGGAGTGATATCGATTGATTTTTAAAACACTTTGCTTGAAAACGATCAATTCCCATTAATTGTTAATCGTTATCACTTACGTAAACAATGTTTCACTTGTCATTACTGTATAAAATTGGAAGTTTCTGATCGGCTAGTTTAGTTGATAAAATCTTTTTATTCACTCATTCACACATACTCACACACTGATTGGCTGTTATACAGCACGACTGACAAAAGTTGACTGTTTTAGATGAGAGGCATTCAAATAGTCGTTCAATAACAGGCACGATAACGCATTACTATTTATCATTCATTATCTTTCATACAAAAACAAATAATAATTATACTAGAAATGAAAACAAATTATTTTATGTGAATTGGGTAGTTTTTTATAAATCTATTTTTGTAGATTTATGAGTGATGCTGTCTAGAATGACAGTGAAACGTTTCAACTACTGGATTTTGTTGCTGCTAGCCAACGCAAGTTAGAGAGATCTTTGAAAACCTCCAGGGAGGCTTTGATAGCTGCTTCATCCTATTTTTGAGACTTTTCCAAAAGTGCTCACCAATGACCCAGTCAGGGATAGAAGTTCGGCCTTCAGAACATCAGAGGAAGCTCGTTGACCTCTCAATCACTTGGCATGGAATTCAATGAACAGTGTTTTCTGGTGGCTTTCAATGATCCGTCTAACTGATGCCGATGACTGATGGCTCCTGGATGGATTTCCTGAAGCTGCAGTGGGACCAGTGGGATGCACCGTGTCAAGGTGAAATGGGAGCCCATTAAATGCATTGGTGAGGACAACGCTTTATCACCGTTTGAGAAAGTTAGAAAACATCAACAAGGCTGTACATTCCATTATGGGTAAATTTTATTTTGATATAGTCTCACAGTGTTATACAGTAATATTTACTGATGACGTTTCGAGCACAATTTACTGCTCATAATCATATCAAGGTAATCACACGACTTGCTAATTTCATTTATATAGTTCCATTGTTTTTCACTTGATTTTCACTTGATTTGATTGGTAGTATTATTTTCCATATTTCGGGTATGAGTGATGATTCATTCCTATTGTATGTGTTGGGTGTAGATTCGATGAACAAGGATTCAGTAAAACTAGTAATAATAACATAAATAAGAGAGAATATAAGTCATCCACTGTTATACCATATAAAGAGGGGACATCTGAGACCCTACGTAGGATTCTAAATAAAGCAGGAATTAGGGTGGCATTTAAACCTACAAACTCACTCACTCAGGGGCAAGTTGTGTAGGTTAAAGGACCCAGTGGACCCAATTAGACAAAATAATATAATTTACAAAATACCTTGCAATGACTGTGAGGTCAACTGCATAGGTCAAACTAGTAGGTCAGGGGTAGTCAGATTGTCAGAACATAAGAATTTAGCTAAGGTAAGAATGGTTGACCCAAAGAAGACAAAAGCTCGGCAATTGCAATGCATGCATTAACACACAACCACACAATAGGGCTGGTGGGAGAGGGTTAAATTTCCAAAAAGTGATCTAGGTAGGTGGAGAGAGAGGTTGATTACTGAATCCTACCTGGTTCATCGAATCTACACCCAACACATGCAATAGGAATGAATCATCACTCATACCCGAAATATGGAAAATAATACTACCAATCAAATCAAGTGAAAATCAAGTGAAAAACAATGGAACTATATAAATGAAATTAGCAAGTCGTGTGATTACCTTGATATGATTATGAGCAGTAAATTGTGCTCGAAACGTCATCAGTAAATATTACTGTATAACACTGTGAGACTATATCAAAATAAAATTTACCCATAATGGAATTACACTCTACCACAGTGCCCAAGTTTTATTCTTATATCAATGCTGTACATTCGTGTATTTATAATAAATGAGTAGGAAAATTCCAGAATAATTTCTGGTCAAGGGTCAGATTAATAAAATTACAATTAGAAATTAATATGCCATAATAAACAGGGGAAGGGGGACGGATAAAACTCAGACAAAGTAACATCATAATTACTGATGAGATTGACATATTGTGCAATTAGGGGTTAGAAATGTAGAAATAAAAACAATAGACGGGATGTTTGGATAAAAAAATCTAGTGAGATCATAACTAATGTGACGAATAATTGTTTATATTTTATTTTGATTTACAGCTTGATTCCACACCGTATTTTCAGTACAAGTGTGGAATTTCCAGCATGGATATCGGTAGCCCAAATTCAGGCCGACCATAGATATCGGGTGTGCGCCGGCAGAGGATCGAACCCCGGACCATGTGCATTGTCGGCTGGAGTCCTAACCACTGTGCCACCGACGCATTTCGGGATTAAATATGTAGAAATAATAAAATAACAAAATAGACAGGAAGTTCGCATATGAAAATATGCTAGTGTAAATGGGGATTAAGATGTTCTTACAGAGCATCTGGTCAATTCAGGACATTCAGCGGCATTTGAAAAATCCTTCAAAATAATATATAAGATTCTATCAAACCTATCAAAGGAAATAAAATTAAGACATCTGGGCATAGCCGAGGCACTAGCCATCCTAAAGCTCAAACCCAAGCTATGTGTTCAAAAGAAATACGTTCAACCCTTGTCCCTGCCGTGGCCATCATAAACAGGTAATTCTTCTAATAGTGACTATCCCATTGACTTTCTTAGCCAAACTTCCTGTTTATTCATGTTACTTTGAAGTTTTTCTTAATCCCTATTTACACCACCATATTTTCTTATCCGGACTTCCTGTCTATTTTGTTATTTTATTATTTCTACATATTTAATCCCTGATTGCATAAACAATCATTCGTCACATTAGTTATGATCTCACTAGATTTTTTTATCCAAACATCCTGTCTATTGTTTTTATTTCTACATTTCTAACCCCTATTTGCACAATCGATGTCAATCTCCTCAGCAATTATGATGCTGCTTTGTCTGAGTTTTATCCATCCCCCTTCCCCTGTTTATTATGGCATATTAATTTCTAATTGTAATTTTATTAATCTGACCCTTGACCAGAAATTATTCTGGAATTTTCCTACCCATTTATTATAAATACACGAATGTACAGCCTAGTTGATGATGACTTCGTCGAAAAGAAAATTTTCTTCGCTGTAACTCTCTTTTCATTCCCTATGAACAAATGTGTATATTCCGTGATTTGAAAAGTCAGAAACGATAAGTCATTAAATTCCAGGCCAAGTGATTGAGTGGTCAATGAGTGTGACATCATAATCTGAAGGTTCATTGAATGAAACCTGATATTTTTGTGGGTGGACACTGCCACGGAGTCTCAGAAATAGGAGGAAACAGCTCTCCAGTATTAACTAATCTCTCTAACTCATGTTGGTTCGTGATGGAAGCCCATCAGTTCAAAATTAGTCCATAACCCCTACAAATCCTGTAATCTGAATGATACCTTTGCTAACTGTGAGTACAACTCATACTTTGACATCTTAATCCGTTTCCACATATGTTCATTCCCTTCCGAGCACTTCTCAAGCCATGAATTCTAGCCTGGTTTGTTGCCACAGTACCTACCTCACTGCTCATCTTTACTAGCCAAACACCCGATCTTCATTATTAATCGAAATTCTGTAGCCTGTACGATATTTATACGAGTGACTTCATTTAGAGAACTGCCGAAAACCAGGGAGTATTGGAAGGCTGTTTCGTCCTTCCTTGGGTCTCTTCACGATAGACACACATGGCCTAATCAGGGATCAAACTAACAACCTTCAATTTGCAAGGCGAGTTCCCATACGATTCAGTTACCTGCTGACGGAATTCAATGGCTGATCAGTTGTAGCTTCTACCAATTTGCTGCATATAGAGAGACCACCAGCCAATATACTCGATAAGTATTTGCCCTCATAATTCACCTGATGAACCCCACCGGTTACAATTTTCCCACTGGAATTTGCACCATCTTCACCATTTAGTCAGTCACTAGTCAGCCTTGGGTTGATTTTCAAGTATTGTTTTGCAGGACAGAAGAGATCCAAAAATGGATGAAACGGCTTTGCAATACTCCCTGGTTCCCAGCGGTTCTCTAACTGAAGCGAATTTGTAATCAAAAGTGAAATCAACTGAATCCATAGAAGCCGACAGTTGGAAATAATAATCATCACGCACCATTTCTCCGAACCATACGGAAGCACCGACTGGCTTGACATCAGTATTGAAAGCCCAAATCTTATTCTTTATGATGGATGAAGTGGGTTTACACATTGATTTCAGATTAATAAGGAAGAAATTGAAGTGGATTGGCCATACTGTGAGAAAACGAATCACCAAGTGACATCATACGCTAGGCCATCACTCGAGTGGGACCCGGATGGGTGAAGGTCATGTGAAAGGAAAATGAAAGCATGTGAGTGACGTGGAGCCAAGTGAAAACGTTGGCAGAGAGCCGAACGCAATGGAGACGTGTGGTTGAAGCCCTATCTTCCTCTAGGAGTTAAAGGAAACAATAATAATGGATGTTTCCTATCCTGGTTTTGACATTCTATCCGAGATATTTGCCTGAAGTTGAAACAGTGCTGCCCAGACTGTAACTGGAAGATAAGACTTCATTACGATCACTCCCACTGATTTTTATTTGTCCTTGGTATTATCGGTCAAGTATCTCCACAGCATGTGTCTTCTGGATAATCACTTGAATTCCTGTCTACGCAGCCTTTTCTGTCAACATGTCGGCTTTCAGTTGTAAATCTTTGACCTATAGTTGATTTTAGAAATTCACCTACTTATGAACTATCTAAATATTTAGCCATGGTATCAAATCTTCTTAAAAAGCACTCTAAATCTAGACTGACTTATTCTTATGAACTAAAACACAGATTAGATAATTTAAAATTAGATAATGAAGAAAAAATGGTTAGTTTTGACATAGTCAGTTTATACACACGTATACCAATAAATATGGCTATAGAGGCAGTCAGAAACGAACGCATTTCTGACCCAGAACTCGAAAATTGGATGAAAGTGCCACTTGAGAACATCATGCTGGGAGTGCAGCTATTGCTGACTTCCACAGTATTTAAATTCCAGGGGAAAATATACAAAGAAACTGAGGGAGTTGCCATGAGATCACCAACATCCCCGGTTGTAGCAGATATATTCATGGATAGGCGGGAAAAGATAGTGATTGAAACATTCAGCCCATCCCAAAAGTATGGTGAAGGTATGTAGATGACACATTCACTGTACATAGAACAAAGGATATAGATTTTTCGAACACATTAACTCAAAGGTGGAGGCAATTCAATTCACTTATGAATTGGAAAGTCAGGATGGGGAGCTTCCAATGTTAGATTGCAGCGTAAAAGGGAAAGAAGATGGGGAGTTAAACACTAGTGTTTACAAGAAACCCACACATTCAAACAAGTATTTGAACTCCCGATCATCCCATCCTGTGTCAGTGAAAATAGAATTCGTGAAATGTTTAAATGACAGAGCACAAAAACTAAGTAGTACCAAAGAAAATCTAAGACAGGAAGTGAGGCATATAAAAGAAGCTTTGAAACTTAATAATTACCCTGATAAATTAGTCAGGAAATATTAAAGGAAATGTAAAACTAAAATAAATAATGATAGTAAGGATAGTGATACTAGTAATAATAATAATAATAGTAATGACGACATGCATGTCAAGCATGCACGAACAATAAGGAATCTAAATCATTAGTAGTAATTCCATACGAGGAGAGAACCTCGGAAACCTTACGCAGAATTCTTAACAAGGCAGGCAGTAATAAAAGTGGCTGGCATTCAAACCCACAAACTCAATTAGACACAAACTTTGTTGATTAAAGGATCCTGTGGAGCCTTTAAAATAAAACAATTTAGTTTATCTAATACCTTGCCTGCAATGATTGTCAGGTCAAATACATAGGTCAAACAAGTTGAACAGGTGCAGTCAGTCAGACTAGTTGGGCATAAAAATCTAGCAATCTACCCGAATAAGATAAGAAATCTAGAGAATAGTCCAGCCGTAGCACTCACTATATGCATTTACACACAACCATACAATAGGATGTATGGGATAGGATGACACTTTTAAAATCTAATGTCACAGGGTATAGGAAGAGATTGATAACAGAAGCTTTGTTTATCGAATCACCTGCAAACGGTTGTAATGGGAATGATTCACCACCTGTCCAGTCGAACATCTGGGAAATTCTACTACCCTACGACAAATAGGAGAGAACAAAGAAAACAATATGATAGATAAGATTTGTAGCTCAGGTGGATGATTTTGATGTGGTTCTGTTCTCTGAGGTGGATAGTTAATTCGCAAATTAACTATCTAGCTCAGAGATCACAACCACATCAAAACAAAAGTTTCGAAGTCGTGTGATTATAATTGATGTGATGATGAGCAATGATAAATTACAGGTACGCCTTGCTGATGAGCGCCAGCTAGCACGAAACCTAGGTCCAAGGCTTCCTGCCAATTGCCTCCAACTATCTAATATCATCAAATCAATGTGCACTGTGATGGCGAGCTACCTAGAATGGTGGCCACATTGCCAAAGCTGACTGAGAGAATTCAGTCTGCACCAAAGAGATGAGTAGACACGTCACACCACTTACTAATGTCCAATCAAAATGATAAATTGTTTTTGAAACCTCGTCATCCAGCAAATAATAATACTGTTTCACAGTGTGATACATCTAATAAACAAACTAATATGGAATTACTTACTTTCACAATGCCCAAGTTCTACACGCATATATTAATGTAAGTCTTTGAGTCTGTTGGACACCCGACATAAATCGTGCGCAAAATTCAGATTTACTTGGATGTGTTTTATGGGTCCACTTGTGTCTTCCCACAGTCTGTTACATGATATAGAGAACCACAAACAGGAATACAACCTTCTCTTATTCTTTTCCTCAGTATAAAGACTTCAGTGAGCCTCCTGTTATGAGTTATCTAGGTCAGAACTATGTCACTTATGTGGAATATATGATCATTGGCTCTTCTCTGTGAATACCCTTAGTTACTTTTCTCAGTCGCTGTATTTTCCATCAACTAGAAGGCTTGAGGTATTTACTAGGAATCGTAAAATATTGGGGCAGCTAGTCATCAAGGATGCGTAACTGTGGCTAAATAACAGTTATAAATATCTACCAGCTGGATGCAATTAATCATTGTAATCATCGTTATCATTTAAAACAATAAAGCCACGTTGTAAATGAACGTGAACATTGAACGTTGGTTCGTTAGCGTTGGTCACCATTGGCGGGCAACTCAAAGGCGCGAATGATTCAGTCGTGTGCAAGTTGGAAGAAGACGAAAGAATACGAAAAAAACTTTGTATGATTATCGATTTTAATTGCCGAACAATACAATTTCTTATTGCAAATCCTGGTGTTTTGAAGTTAAGGTCGATGATTGTTCATAGTAATTATCGATTCGGAGAGCCTTCGCAAGTAATAGGAACTTAGGGTTAAGTTCCTTGACACATGTGATTTGTAATAAGAAATTATTAAATTTTATCTTTTAGATATCAGTTATTATGTGTAACGATCACTTTGATTGAACACTAGTCAGTAACTAGTGTGATGGTCGGGAGTGAACGCCTTGCGCTGCGGGTTGGCCACCCCTCCGCACACCTCTTGAAATTCTCCCATATGACCGGGCGTCTTACATAGCCTCTCCTGAGGAAGTCCTACTCACTGCCTTCACGTGGCGGAGGTGTTTTTCACCAAAGTGAGAGGGCGAAAGCGGATGCCCGGCGCTCTTCACCGGGTTGACTGTCCATTGGATGACAGTCTAGGGGAGATGGCTAAACCCTGATTCCAAACCTCCAACGACTGGCGTATTAAACTCACTGGAGCTCACCGGCAGACGTATGGACAAAGGGCTTGTTGGATGTCCTGGATGTCTGGCCCCATTCAAAAAGGCGTATGAACCGAACTCCGGTCACCGGCTGCCAATGGATAGTGGACTCCCTACTCCACTCCTACTGCCTTGTAGGTCACACTTGGTTGTGTAAAGGCTAGAGCTGCACTCTCAAACAAAAGGCCGAGAGATTCTGGGGACATCACTCGTACCAAATTCCCATGAAACTTCATGAACTCTCTTACCTTATCGCAAAACCTTGCAACAGATCGCCGCGCCTGGGCAGCGATGATTCGAGATGTTCATGAAGCCGGCTCATCCTTCCGTAGGAGATAGCTGAAGTAAAGTAAAGTAAGTAAGTGATGTGTCTAGTCATTTGTTCGGTGCAAACTGAATTTTATCGTCAGTCAGGTTTGAAG
>OX235271.1:194930313-195003626 GCA_944472155.2 Trichobilharzia szidati
CTGAAAATTCAATACCTGTACCATAAAATACGGTGTGGAATCAAGCTGTAGTCATAAAAATCTTACGACTCTTGTATTTCTTTAGAAGTCACTTTTACATAATTCCATATTTTCTTTCATTTCCATGTAAATCCTGAGTTCAGCTCATTCACTCAATTATTCATCTTATTGCGTAACTCCAATAGACTTATTTAACTCCTTTTGTGCATTGTACAATGTTAACAACAACTATGTTTGTGACTACTCATCAGTTGTATTACTAACCTCTTTCATGAAAAGGAGACTGCATATAAATGCGGCAGTATAGCTAAAGATGAGAAGGAATTCTCCAAGAAAGGATTCTCCACTGAACTACGTGTTTTGTTGTCATGAAGAGGAAACTGTCAGATTTTTACAATAAATTAATGACAGGCAAGATGTGGAAGGTAATTTTAAGAAATTCACATATTCTAGAGTCTTTTCGTCAGTCCACGGTCTGCTGTATGCTCCAATCTATCACGCGTCGGTGGCATCAGTCAAATACTGCAAACATTTAACTACTGACATCTGACAATGGAATTCGCTCTTGAAGTGGAAAATGAAGCCAAATTTTCCCTTCTTGAAATGGAACTAATAACAGTACGACTCGAGTGTATCATGAGAAGATCACTTCATAGAAAACCCACTAGGAAAGGTCTACAGTCGTGTGCCAGTTGAACGAAAATGAAGTCTAATTAAATCCTTTCGCACTGGCGTCTTTCGTGGCATCTGTAGTTCTGACACCTTGGAAGGAGAACTAGATCTTCTAAAAGGAACCTTCATCCAGAATGGATACCCACTAAGGTTCATCGACAGGAATATCAAACCAAAAGTTCGGAGGAACGAAACACTACTTGCTCCGAAAAAGAAACTGCACATAAATCTGGATTTCAAGGGAAACTAAGGCTGCTATATCCTTAAGAGAAGAACTTTGAGAAGAACATTCTTCGCAACAACGTTAAGAGTGGTGTTCTTCAGGCATCCGTTGGTCTGCAGAACCCTTAGGGACAAGATCTCGTATCTGACCACTTCTGTTTGTTTATATCAGTTCACCTGTTGCTCTGAAGCCATATTCTTTGGTCAAGAGACGCGTATCATGTATAAAAGTGTTCAAGAACACTACTCCACATAGCTAAAAAAGGTAGTAATAGCTGTATAAGGAGTGCGAGAGTCGAACATCTCGTCAACACTGGTCATTCCATCTCTACAAGCGCCTTCTCCTTCAAAGTAATCTAAAAGCTGGAGAATAACCTATCAAAAAGTAATACGCTTTCGTCCTTTTTGCACTGCCTAAGTTCTAACCATTCAGTCAAAGATACCGAAGCTAAGCATACAAAAGTATACTATCCAGCCACTCATACTATCATGGTAATAATTGTGTTGATTTCTACAAACTTCACTTTTGTGTGTTCGCTTGTTTTTCCTTAGAACTCAATTTTAGATAATTCCATATTTTCCTTCATTTCCGTGTGAATCCTGAGTACAACGCATTCATTCAATTATTCATCTTATTGCGTAACTCCAGTAGACTTATTCAACTCCTTTTGTGCATTGTACAATGTTAACAACAACTATGTTTGTGACTACTCATCAGTTGTGTTACTAACCTTTTTCATGAAAAGGACACTGTATATAGATGCTGCTGTACAGCTAAAGATGAGAATGAATTCTCTGAAAAAAGCCTCTTCGCTGAACTTCATGTTTTTATTTTTAAACACACTACTTAATTCCCCGACTGATGTCTGGCAGGGAAGATGCATTGACAGCAAATTGTATGGTACTACGTCATTCTATCCAAAACAAGACTCAGTTCTATGCGACATTTTCTTACGTTCTAATCTTGAAGTACACTGAGCAGTAGATAGGAGTTTGCATGAATTCATCTTGCTAACCGGACAAATAACTGCAATAAGAGAGAAACGGAGAAAAGCAGATGAATTGTGCTCAATGAAAAGCAAGGTAGCTCACTGGTTTAAACATGCCGCCAAAAAGATTCATCAATGAAGATTTCAACAGTGGAAGAAAGAAGCTTGCAGGCAGTCCTGCAGCTAGCTGAAAGTAAAATCGATAGCACAGAGCTGAGGGGAATGGGAACTTAGCTGCGTGTTCCATTCAGAACGTAAGGAATGAAAAATAATAAGCATCATTATTATTGATTTCTTTAATTCCTAGAGGAACATAGGTCCTCAGTCACACGTCTCCATTGCGTTCCCTTCTTTGACAACCTTTTCACCTCCTATATGTTACCCTCACACTGACGACCAACTTGCCGCTTTCCATTCAGGCTCCACTCGGGCGATGAGCTGGCTTTTGATGTCACTTGATGATTTGTTTTCTCAGAGTATGGCCAATCAATCCACCTCCATTTCTTCCTGATTATTTGTTGCACATTTGGTTCATTCTGGGTTGGTTCATTCTTTCCCAGAGATCCCTCCCTGTTGCTGATCTTTTCTGGACGGCCATCTGATCTTAAGCAAAGTATTGGGCGAAGACAGCTGTTGATGAAGGTGTGTATTTTGTTCGAAGTGGCTTTAGTGACGCGGCGCCAAGTATTTGACCAGTACGGTAGCATTGACTTCACACTGAAGTTGAAAATCCGGATGTTATTTTTCATGCTGAGTGCTTTTGATCTGCACTAGACCTGATGCTCGCTAATGACTGGCCACAGGATGGAGTTGCCTGGAGTTCTATTGAGAAGTTGTGACCAGTGAGGTTCATACAGTCAAGTGTGAGAACAGATTTCCCGCCGATGACATTGGTTGATGATCGCGTCAAAATCACTAACTGGTAGAAGTTAGAATTCATGGTCATCCAACCAAGTTCATTTGGCTGAATGGTTTACGAGCTTGCCTTAACAAACTTGGTTGGGGTGCGTACTTCAGATGATTCCCAAACTAGGATGAAACACCTGTCCAGTACTCCCTGTGGCTGGTTTTCAATGGTTCTCTAACTGATATCAATCCTTAGGCTAACTAAAAACGAATCATAAATATTAACATTTCCAAATGGCCGGATATTATTAACCTTTAGCATTCATTACCAAAGACTGACTTATTTCTCCTGTAAAATAATTGTTTGAAAGGTCATTATAAAATGTGATAATTATTTGTAAAAAAATAATATACCAAAGAAATTATGGAAACGAACTCAGTTAATGGATATAACAAATGATATGAAGAATAAATCGATCGATACACTGATCCAAGCTGTCAAATATCTGACATATACTACTACTAATAATACTACTATTACGAATAATAATAATAATCACAACTATTATTATTATTGTTATGCTGAATATATATTGGATAGTTCTTCTAAAGCTTTAAAAAATAATAATGATAATCATTATAATGTCATTAAAGGTTGTGAATATTTCACGTGACCTTGAAGTTGATGAGCGCGCGAATTCAAACATTCAATTATGTATGCCATTTACTTTTTAGTAGTAGTGTATTTAAAATCTATTTAAACAAATATAAATCATTTGTTGGACATACAAAAAAAGAGAAAAGAAATTGAATGTCCATTATTACATAAAAATGAAAAGTGTTTTGTTACTATAAATAGAAATATAAACACTTATGTATATTATTATTTCTGAAAAATATATATATAAATATGTAAATAAGTGAATGTCCAATTTCTTGACTTTAAGTATGGGTTTGCGCGGATTCGATAAATTTCACGTTGGCTCACGAACTGATATATGGTTAGAGAATGATGTTGATTTCTTGTTTGAACTGAGTGTTTTTCTAATGTTAATACCTGTAAGAATTATTGATTTAGACTAACTAAAGACTTTCCGAATTTATGTTTGAGTAGTGATTATTAAGTTGAACTTTATACATTTTGATGAAGTTAATCGTAGATCTTTAATCGAAAAACATATTTCATTCGTGTAGTCAGTGAGGATAACTGAAGTTGAGATATAAGTCTAATTATTATTATTATTGTTCACTTTAATTCCTAGAGGAACATAGGGCTTCAGCCGTGCGTCTCCATTGCGTTCGGTTCTCTGCTAGAGTCTTCACCTGGCTCCAAGTCTGTCCACACGCCTTCATCTCCTCTTCACATGACCTCCTCCAAGTCACTCTCACAGTGACGACCAAATCATCGCTTCCCTTTCGGGTTCCACTCGACCAATGGCTTGTCTAGTGATGTCACTTCATGGTTTCCTCAGAGTATGGCCAGCCAATCCATCTCCATTTCTTCCTCCCTATTTGTTTCACAATCGGTTCCTGTTGTGTTGGTTCGCTCCCAGAGATCCCTGTTGCTGATCTTTTCTGGCCAGCCATCTGATCTTGAGTATTGAGCGAAGACAACTATAAATGAAGGTCTGTAGTTCGTTAGAGACGCTCTTTATGACGCGCAGTGCAAGTCTCTGACCCTAATAGTAGCACTGACTTCACATTGAAGTTGAGGATCGGGATCCTTATTTTTGATGCTGAGTGCTGTTGACCTCCACACAAACTTGAGAGTACTGAAAGCTTGTCTTGCTTTTCCGATTCTTGCTTTGATATCCTTGTCAGTTCCGCCTGTAGTTGAAACGATGCTTTCAGGTCGGTAGGTAAAAGAGGTTATTTATTTCAGGTTCCTCCCATTTATGCTGATTGTTGTCAGTTGTTGTTATTGCTGTTCGTGGTGTTGCCCAGGAATTTTCATCACCTCTCTTTTATCTATGTTCACCTGAAGGAAGTCCTATCTTCACTGGATGCTTCTTCTGCCAACTTGTTGCTTTTCGCTTGCATATCTCCCAGTTTGTGGGAAATGAGACATATATCATCGGTGAAGTCAAGATCCTCCAAGTTTTTCGTGTGAGTCCATTTTATGCCTGTTTACTCATTGCCGCTGTTTGTCGCATTATCCAGTCTACTGCAACCAGGAAAATCATTGGCGATAGTAGGCAACCAGCTTGTCTTACTCCTGTCCTCACTTCGACGGATTCCGTGAGTTTCCCGTTGTGGATTGCTTTGCATGCAGCATTGTCGTACAGATGTTGGATGAAGTGTATATTTGTCACTGGCACCCTGTATTAGCGAAGTCGTTGCCAAAGCACCTGTCGATCGACGCTGTCGAAGGCCTTTTCAAAGTCGATGAAGTTGAGATAGAGAGGTGATTGTCTAAGTCGTAGCAGTATTCCATACAGTTGTAACGACAGAAGACAAGGGCCAGGCAACATATTGCTTGTTGGGAAAATCAACAGATATTTATAGATTTTTATGTACATTATTGTCAGCGGAAAAGCAAGGTCTTCTGATTGGTTGTTTTCCTGTTGAAGGTTATTCTCTACTGCCTGTGACCGTTTCTCAGAAAGTTAAGCCATATATCTACGAATCGTATTTGTACACGTTAAGTCTACTGTGATTAGTTGGTGAGTTCCTGAAGGTTAAGGTTTGCAACTGTTTTTTCTCATGACCCTGATTCGGGATGTAAATATAGACGTTAATTGTTGTCTACAATTTTGGCTGGCAGACAGCTCTTACCACACAGTGACTTCCAAATCAATGGTTCAGAGCTACAGTGACTGAGTTGCAAGACGAAAATGCCAAACAAATCGTTGCTTCACTACGAATACTGTGGTAATACTATACTGCCTACCTTATGCAGTCGTCAAGTAAAAATGACTATAAATGGCAACTGATACGTCACCAGAAGTATTTGTTGGCAGTCTTGGGGCCACATGAAGTGGAAAGCAATCAATAGAGTACAATAGAAATATGATGCTTAAGCCTTATAATAATAATAGCTTTATTCCAAAGAGTACTTTTGACACAAAAATGGAATCCTTAGCATGTCGTACAGTATTGCATCTAATCTTCTCATTACAGTGGTAGTAATTAGAATAAGGGCATTTACATCGATAATACTGTTCATTAAGAATATGGAAATAAAATTATAATTTGAGTGAAAGTACTAATCACAACGTATAAATGAAAGAAAATATAAGAAGGGACCGTTTACTAAGTGTTTCTCAGTCACTTAATTAGTAGTGTCATGTTTTACGGCTTTCTCATCATGTAAAATGTGTCCTGAATAAGATATTGTAGAGTTTTTGTACTCGGTCGTTCAAGCATCAAGTCTTTTATAGTCCCTTCTAGTCCCACATGATGAAATGCGAAGAGAGACTGGTGTACAAGGAGGATTCACAGTGTCTGACAAGATAATACTTGCTAATTTCTTCCATGAGTCCATGTGTCCATCTACAATAGTGTTAACGAGTTGGTTTAGCGACATCACACTCACCCTACTGACAGCTTTCAGTGCCCTTCTTAGTGTGTAGCAAAGTCTTTCTTAAGTAGCCCATGAAAGATTAAGTGACGGGGAGCGATAAAGAAGAATAGGTAGAATACAAGAATTAACAAACTCTAAAATTAGAGACTCACTGAGTAATACCCGATTGTCTTTACTTCCTAGCGTAGAAGGTTAAACGATCTATCTTTTTAGAAACCAACATGATGTGGAATGACCAGGAAAGGTGTATTTGACGTTCGATTTAGTTTCAATTTCTGTGTCACTTATAATGGTGGAACCATGAGAACAAACTAGTTCGCATGTAAGTCATACTTCAGTGTCTGAAAGGGAAATTAACAACCTGACATTTTGAGGGATTTAGCTTAAGACCATTTGTTGACAAGGTCCACTGACTAATTTTTTATGAAAAGTTGTTCATTTTGGGACAGGAGGCATAGAAACAGTCAGATCATTGGTATACTTAACAAATTTGGCTTCGTCAGAATGGGGCATGTAAATCATGTGAGAAGAAAGAAAGCAGGAAAGGAGAAAGAACAGCTCCCTGAATGAGTAACATCAGCTAAATTAAGTAAAGTAATGGAGGACTTCTCATTGTAAATAGTGTACTCCTTTCTATCGGAAGAATAAGAGTGCAACCACTAATTAATCCAGCAGCCTGCTTTTGTAGCAGCAAGCGTGTTTAACAAAAGAGGTCTAGGTACTGAGTGAAAGGTAGATGTGTAATCTAGCAAGGCACACTGAACTCATTTAGCACCTCTGTCTCAAATAGAGACAATATGATGACATAAGACGACAGCAGCATCTGAAGCACACCTACTATGTTTATAAGCAAATTGATTAGAGTCGTTAAAAGCCTTCAATGAAGGTTTGAGGTTAAGTGAAAGTGTGGTGAGAGCTGGCTGCTAGCCAAAGTTGGTAGACAGTAATTGACGTCAATGTTTATGTCCCCAATATTGGTGGTGAGAAAATGAGAACAAACGCTTTGCGTAGGCGGATACAGTTAGCATATGGATGATCTGACACAGTCACAAACAGATGCAAGGTTAACTTTCTGTGAGAAACAACCAATCAAAAGACTGTATTTTCTACTAACAATAATCTACAATAATGTACATTAAAATCTATAAATATGTGTTGATTTTCCTTAATAAACGATCTGTTGCCTGGCCCTTGTCTTCTGTTTTTACAAAAGTAGTCTTTCCACTATTTTCAAATAAAGTGAAGTAATGACAATAGGTCTAAACTAAACTTTTGGTTCGCTTGAACACAGGAACAGTTCTAGTGTCCTTCCAAGAAGCAGGCACAATTTTAGTGGAAAAAGATTCATTAAAAATATCAGTGAGATTATAACATAAAATATCTGCACATTTTTCAGGATAATAGTTGGTGCACCATGGTGCTTACCTAGGAACTGGGTAGGTTTCAGTGACTTGAGACACTTGAGGATATCGTTTATATTAAAACCAGAGAAGCAGTCGTTATTTGCACCGGTACCGTCTAAGATAATAATATCTTCTGGATATCATATGAAAGGCGTATTAAGTGAATCATGGTCAACAAAAGAAGGGACATTATTTATTTGTTTACCTCTATTGATTTGCTTTAATGCGGCTTCTACATATTTCATGAAAAATCCCTATTTTAACATTAGTTGACAGAAGACCAGTAGTTCAGCGATGAGTATCTTTTCGGCGAATTCATTTTCCTTACTGTACAATCGCAAATATATATGGTTGTTTTGTATGTGTGTGTACATTAAATTTGTCAAACGAGAATACAATTAGTAAATTCAGATGAATTGGATGTTGATATAAGAGGGTAGTTACAAAAGTGATAAGTTGTCACAGACGATTGTTGAAGAAGAGTTACGTAATAATGAGTAGTTTTGATGAAAGAGTTGTGCTCAAGGTGTACATGGAAACAAAATAACATTCGGAATTACGCAAGAGTCTTAAGTAGTTGGGAAAAAAATAAGCAAACAATCAAAAGTTAACTCAAATCAACAGAGTTGTTACCATGATAGTAGAAGTGGTTGAATAACTTTCTTTTGTATGCATAGTTCTGGTTCTTCAAATTGAATGGCTAAGGCTTCTGCAGTGCAAAGAAGGTGGAAACGTATTGTCGTTTCCAGGTTGTTCTTCACTTTGTAGACTACTTTGAAGGAGGTGCTTGTTGAGATGGAATGACCAGCGGTGACGGAATGTTCGACTTTTGCATTCCTTATACGGCCACTACTTCCTTTCTGCAGTCACGCTGGATAGTGTTCTTTGATACTTTTTGATAGGAAGCGCGTTGAACGACCGGTGTACCTGGCTCAGTGGTTAAGACTCTCGCCGACCATGCACATGGTCCGAGGTTCGATCCCCCTCCGACGCACACCTGATATCTATGGTCGGCCTGCTAAATTTGGGCTACCGATATCCATGCTGAAAATGTCATACTTGTACTAGAAATACGCTGTGGAATCAAGCTATAATAAAATATAAAAAATAAAATATAAATATATATATGTATATATCAATTCACCGGTTGCTGTGGAGCCAGGTACATCGATCTCTCAACGCGCTTCCTATCAAAAAGAGTCAAAGAACAGAGGAGACTTGATGACTATTAATTAAATACAACATAAATGAATGATCACTATTCATAAAGCAGAGTGAAATTATTCGTAAATGGTATGCGCCACAAATAATGAGAGTAGTTGAAAACCAGCCATGTCAACCAATACTGCTTGCTAGTCAAATCAAAACGGTCTAACTAGCAGACAACTAGTTTACTTAATCTGAGACTGAGTCAATACGAACCTACCATATTAAACCCAAAACAGACAGTCAGATCAGTTCGGACTATTTGAGCTGTAGTTGACTCGTTAGCCAAACTAGTAATATACACAATGTAATTATTTTGGCTAGCGAGAATCACTAATTGTTGTGAATAGCTTTCAACTACTCATATCAATCACTTCATCAGTAGTATAAACCTTTCACGCGTTTATCCTCGCCTTCTTAATTACCGTTAATAGGCATCTTCTTTTATTCTTTTGCGTTCCTAGTGGAACACAGGGCTTCAAGCTAAAGCAGCTTTGAAGATTCGGTAGCAGTGGAATTTAATTTTACGGATTGGGGTTGACAGCTTCATGCCTAAACCTCCCCTGATCACCAGTCTTATTATTGGCTTGGCAATGTAAAGGAGTGCGTCGCTGGCCGGGGATAAAACCTCGAATCACCTGAGATGTAGTTGGTGAACATTCTACCACATTGACACCGATGCACATTAACAGACATCAAGTAGAGTGAATATTGTGATCTGATTTGATTTCGAGTTCCAAGGAAAAGTGTTTAAATTTCACCAGAAACTGTGTGTAAATCAAAAATGGTGAATTAATTTACCACTAATTCGGACGGCATACCCCAAATGCTCATCAACCTTATTCAACAGCTGTACGACAACGGCACATGTCAAGTGATCCACAACGGAAAACTCAGAGAGGCGTTTGGAGTAAACACAGGAGTCAGACAACGGCGCTTATTATCACCAATGATATTCCTAATTGTGTTCGACTGGATTATGCGTCAGACAGTGAGAAACGAGAAGACAGGGATATCCTGGACCGACGTGAAGAACCTAGAAGACCTGGGTTTCGCGCGTGGATGATTTATGTTTGATGTCACACAAAATCGAAGACTTACAAGCAAAAACCGACAAACTGGTGGAAGTAGCAGCAAAGACAGGACTCCAGGTGAACATAGACAAGACGGAGGTTATGAAAATAACTAACCAACAACAACAACAGCAGCAACATCCAGTGCCAATCACCATCAACGGGAGCGACTAGAAAGCGGTTACTTCATTCACTTATCTAGGGAGCATTGTCTCAACTACAGGAGGAACGGACGGACGACGATGTCAAATCGAGCGAGAATCGGGAAGGCGAGAAACACATTCACCAACCTGAAACCGATCTGGAATTCTTCGTCACTCAACTCAGCATCAACAACAAAATTCGGATTTTCAATACAAACGACGTCAAGTCAGTCAGTTCTTCTATACGGATCAGAAACTTGGCCAGTGGGTCACAAAGAATACTTCCAACAGCCTGTTGCAGACCTTTATCAACAACTGTCTTCGCTGGCTCTATACTGAAGATCAGATGGCCGGAAAGAATCACCAACGAGAAACTATGGGAACAAAGAAAACAAGAACCAATCGCTCAACAAATATGCAGGAGAAGGTGGAGATAGATAAGACAGTCGCAGAGGAGGCCATTGGGTGACATCGCGCGTCAGGCCAACGCTCGAGTGGAACCCGAAAGGCAAGCAGCGAGTGGGCGTGGACGTCGAAGGGTGACATGGAGGAGATCGTGTGAAGAGGAGTTGAAACACTATGGATTAACATGGACGCAGGCGAAACGTACAGCAGAATTTAGAAGCAAGTGGAGACGTGTAGTTGAAGCTCTATGTTCCACTAGGAGCCGAAGGGAACAATAATAATAATATGGTGTTAAAAAGAATTTCTTAAACTGCAGAGGACAATCTAGAGGTAAATATCTTCTTCAATCTGTTTCCTATCAGTAATAGTACTATGAATGAAGGCAAAACAATCTATAACAAATATGAATATCACTCTAGGACTCAACAGTGAGTGCTTCCTCCATTCATCTAAACACCATCGTTTTAACTACAGCTGACCCTACGCATAAGGATGTCAGAATAACATATAAAAAATCAAAACAAGTGATGATTCAACGAAGAGACTCCTCTTTTCAACGAATTTATTATCGAGCTGTACAATCGTATATACACATATATTTTTTTTACAAGAAATTCTATCCGGTGTGGATGCATAAAATAACAATAGTAGTATGAAATGCAATTAAAATTAAAATGTTTGTGATTATAATCATATTTGAATAAGGCATAGTTAAATGACAAGTGACAAAACACTTGATGTCATATATAGAATAATTTTCAAGAGGTGGTTTTTAAGGATTAGATTTGTTTTTACGAGTTTGACCACGAATTGATATCAGTTAGAGAGCCATTGAAAACCAGGGAATACTGGACAGCCAGCTGTTTCATCCTAGTACGCGCTCACCACCAGCCAGGGTTCGAACCCACGAACTTGAGGTTACAAGGCAAGCTCGTATACCATTCAGTCACTGAGACCCTACTTAATTGCCAACCCATGAATTTCAGCTTCCAACAATTCTTGATTTAACGCGAAATCCATCCTCAAACTTTACTGGTTGGACCTCACTCGTCATGACTTCTCACTAGAACTCCAGGAAACTCTGTCCTGCGGAAAGTCACCAGTGAGCATCAGATTAATTTTCAACGGTTGATTTGTAAGAACAGAATATAGAATAATTCATAGGATGTGTAGAACTTGGAAGGAGTGTGCAATTATAGGATTAGTAGACAAATCGAATAAAAATAGAAAACGTTACATAACATTGTGTGAAATTTGATAACATCGAATTCGACGTTGCATAAGCAGAATTGATTTAGAATGAAAAGTGGAACGAGTGAAATAATACTGGAGACAGTTCAAAGTGTCAATAGTAATAGTAACAGTTGACGCAATAATGGAAGAGTACACAAATTGAATAGACAAAATGAAAAAACTGGTAGAGATAAAATATGATTAGGCTTAACCATTATTAGGCATAGAGGGATTAAGACCATGAAAGTTGGAGGGATTAAAAGAACTTTTCTGTATACAGCGACCCGGCTTCTCTAATTCGATGGCCAGACCTGATTCATTAATACAGATGAGTCGTGTAAGTAATAATTTGGCCTTGTAGATGACTTTAAGGGCTGAGGCTGTAGAGATAGGGTGATCATTATCGACCAGATGTTGAATGATCACGCCTTTTATCACCCAACTTCCACCTCTTTGTAACCAGGCAACATCTTGGACAAAACTAGTCGAATGATTCATATACCTTGCTCCACATGAGCAGGTGAATTGTTAAACACACACAGAGTTGGTCAATTGCCGGATCTTGTCCTTCAAGTTATTGAACAGTAATGGTTGACTGGTAAAGGCTATTCTCAAAGATGCAGCAGGGAATGCTCTTTTCAGAGACTGTGAGATCCTCCTTTTCATGATATTGGAAGCTAAGTCACCTTTGAATTCCAAACTCATGTACAGTACTTTCTTGGGTACGGATAAGAAGTCACTTTTCATAGGATTTTACTGTATATTCTTGTCTGTAAAACGTGGTGGAAATCAATTTTCCATTGGGATTTTTCTCAAGAGATTTAACTCATCCTGCACCGTATCGAGGCTACATATGCACCGAATGCGAATGGCAAGCTACCGGATCAGGTTTCGTTTTCGACCAATGGGTACCCAGCTGTAGAAATGTGTCAGTTGACCATTCCATGAAAGATTTCGATAAATCGATCTTTTCAGAACAAGCCAGAATCCAAAAGGAATAACAGACACCCATCGCTCTGAAATCAACTTGCATATCTTGTGCACTCCGCCTCAACGTAAACAAAGTAGTTCGGACTGTCAACATCGATGTTAAGTCAGTCAGTCAGTCATTCGGTCAGTCAATTCTTCTATTTGGGTCAAAAACTTAACCAGAGTGTCACATAAAGTATTTGCAACAGGCTACTTTGGACTTTGATCAACACCAACCTTCATGGACTCCAAACTGAAGAGTACATGACTGGACAGACAGAATCAGAAACAAGTAACTCTGGTTGGGAACAAACCAATCAAGAACGTACTGCTCAGAAATTATCCCGAAGTAAAATGGAGATGTATCGGAAACACATTGAGAAGACATTTGGGCGACATCACACACCAGGCCATCTGGACTGGACACTAGTAACTAGTGTCACGGGTCTAGTTCTTTCTTTGGTGCAGACTGAATTCTATTAGTCAGGTTTTGCAATGTGGCCATCATTCTAGGTAGCTCATCATCACGGTGCACATTGATTTGATGATATAAAATAGTTGAAGGAAATCGGCAGGAAGCCTTGGACCTAGGTTTCATGCTAGTTGGCATTCGTCAGCAAGGCGTATCTGCAACCTTGAAGGAACTCCTCTCCCTCCTGAGATTCGAACCCGCGTCACCCAATGCTGTAGTCAGAGACGTTACCAATGGGCTATTCGGGCTCGCGATTGACATCCTGTAGGACTGTAGTGGGTACTCATGTCCCTTCATGGTTGAAGATATGCCCTGAAGATGAGTGCCAACTAGCACGAAACCTAGGTCCAAGGCTTCCTGCCGATTGCCTCCAACTATCTAATACCGGGACATCTCTCAAATGGCAACCAAGTGAGGCCTGGATCTGAAGGAGACATTGAGGAATTTGTGTCAAGAAGAGATCAGAGCCTGTGGGCAGTCATAGGGTTAGCTAAAGAGGATCGCAAGAAACAGGGCACAGGGAAGTTGTATTGTTCAAGCCCTGTGTTTTTACTCGAAATCCAAGGGAGAATTAAATAAGTAATATACTACTGATTAGTTGAGATAAGTAGTTGTATATTACTCACATCAACCACTATTGGTTGCCAGCCAGATTGAGGTGATATAAACCGCGAACAGCAGTATATCTGGCTTTACTCAGATCAATCCAGATAGCCGAATCATTTCGAATCACTGGATTTCTAGCTTGATGCCGTGAAATATGTTTCAACATACATACATACTTAGCTTTGCTCTGAGCACACTGACCTTTCTTCGCCATTTCTTGTCGATTTCTAAGAAGATGTTACGTCAAACCTTCTACATTAAGAAGTTAAGACAATTAGACAGGTATCACTTAACCTCTACTTTTATAATGTGTTAACTCTTGCATCTTACCTACTGCTCTTTACTGCTTCCCGCCCTCTCCTTAGCTTTTCCTGGGCTACTCAAAAAGGATTTTGTCATACTGCGCAGAGTATAATAGGTTATCAGTATCGCAGTTGGTGTGACACTTAGTCAGCTCGTTGCTATCATAGTTGACAGACACCTGAACTCATGTGAGAAATAGTCTAAATCTATATTGTCTGACTCTTAACACCTGCTGAATTCTCAACTCTCTCCCGCTGCACTGCATCTCATAGTGTAGGACTAGGAATCATTATAAACTATTACATGATCGCACAACCAAGTACAGAACTCAACCATACTCCATGCTTAGAATTCCACACTTTATCTCTAATGACAGGAACAACGACCTAATCGACTATGCGGGAATACTAACTTAATGCGCTGGCGAATCTGTCCTAATTGCACGTCAACAACAACAACAAGAATAACACCGCCACACACAAAGACAAAAGAAAAGACTGGACTAAGATAAGAGGGCTTTGACTGTCTCAAACAACAGTCAAAGTGTTGGACAAAACTCTGTCTCTCTGTCTCTCTCTCCCTCCCTCTCTCTCTTTCTCTCTCTCTCTCTCTCTATATATATATATACAGTCAGAATGACCTCGAAAATGCAGCATTTCAGTGATGCATTAAAAGTACTCGCGGCCAATAGGAGTCTAGCAATCCAAACAGAGGGAAAAACAAAGTACTCACGCAGGGGTGCGAGAACTGCTTAGAATAGTTATTTTAAGGTTTTAGGCGAAATTAGACAAAATTAGGTGTACATATTATATTATTATTGTTCCTCTGGGTTCCTAGTGGAACATAGGGCTTCAACTGCACGTCTCCATTTGCTTCTGTCTTCTGCTGTACTTTTCACCTAAATCCATGTTATTCCATACTGTCTCAACTCTTCTTCACACGATCTCCTCCATGTCATCCTTGGACGTCCCACTCGCCGCTTCCCTTTCGGGTTCCACTCGAGCATTGGCCTGACGCGCGATGTCACCCAGCGGCCTCCTCAGTTCAGCGAGTGTACAATCCATCTCCACTTTCTCCTGCATATTTGTAGGGCGATTGGTTCTTGTTTTGTTTCTTCCCATAGTTTGTTTCTTGTTGGTGATTCTTTCCGGCCGGCCATCTGATCTTGAGTATAGAGCGAAGACAGTTGTTGATAAAGCTCTGCAACAGGCTGTTGGAAATATTCTTTGTGACACACTGGCCAGTTTCTGATCCGTATAGAAGAACTGACTGACTTGACGTCGTTTGTATTGAAAATCCGAATTTTGTTGTTGATGCTGAGTGACGAAGATTTCCAGATTGGTTTCAGGTTGATGAATGTGTTTCTCGCCTTCCCGATTCTCGATTTGACATCCTCGTTGTCCGTTCCTCCTGTAGTTGAGACAACGCTCCCTAGATAAGTAAGTGAATGAAGTAACCTCTTTCAAATCCCTCCCGTTGATGGTGATTGGCGCTGGATGTTGCTGCTGGTGTTTTGGAATAAAACAAATCATAAAAATTATTTGGTCAAGTTAAAGTTTAAGCACCACTAAACGCCAATCAGCGAATGACCTTGAATGGACCAGTGAGGATCATGAACATGAGCTCAAGGTTGTATAGCACTTGATTCGTATCAAACGCCTGCTCTAATGAAGTTACGCTTGCAGTTCAATGATGATAAAGTTTTGCAGTATTACTTGGATTTGGGGTTGCTTAGGTAGGTGAAGATTTGTTCATGTGGTGGTGTCATGAGTTTAAAAAGCTTTAAAAGGTCGATTGTTGGATATGTTCGGCGTTGTGCAATTTGCTTAAGACGAGTTAGTATCCAGGAAGGTAAGCTGATGATTTTAATATTTCGTAGGAACATTTTTTTCTATGTAGCATCTCTCCCTAACCCAGATTTTGTATATTTGTAATTACTGGGTTTTAAAACAGCCTGTGAGAGACGCAGCTACTGAAACTGAAGACAGTGCCACATCAACACCTCAGTGGCACTAGCACTGCAGAGAAGTCTCATCATGGAAAATGGAGAGAATTACTTCCTTGTTGGGCGTAGATGGCATCGTCGTGTACACGGACCAAAACTGTGGTACTGAGGAAAAAATACAACCCTGATCATGAACGAGCCAACAATGTTTGGGTTATCAGTTTATATGACACTTCGCTGTTTAAAGGATTCGTGGAGAGAATACCAGACAGAAAGTCTACTACCTTAGTACCTATTGTCACTCGACTGGTGAAACAGGGATCTATAGTACATACTGATGAATGGAGAGGTCATAACCCACTGTCATCCTTTGGATATATTCCCCAGAGAGTCAACCATTCTAGTGATTTTGTCGATTCAATTACAGGGACACACACAAATGCCACAGAAGGATTTTAGGGGAGATTAAAAATAACCTTAGGTTTATAAATGGATCTCAATAGGGCGTCATTTATAGTAATCTGCATGAATATATGCACAGAATGTGGTACAACTTTTCTACTGACACTCGTCTCGACCGACAACTGCTACCTTTCAGTGGTGGTCGGGCTTGAATACCGCAGTGACCCAACAAGCTAAACTGGATGGGACTCATGTTCTTGCAGGTTCTACCATGCCAGGAAGGTTGTTTGGGTAGCGTTTAGACTAATAGCAGTTACCATGGGGTAGATGGGCTCCAGAACCCATTCGTATCAAATGGCGTATGAACCCACATGAGTCATCGGCAACCATGGGACCGCAGCTCCTGACGCTGCTCTGCTGCCTTGCGGATTAGACTCCAAGTCAAAGGCTCGGGGGTGGTCCCTTAAGAAAACCACCTGCTTCGGTTTGGGCGCCCGGGCAGTATCTCAGCCCTCACACAACAATAATACACAACAATTGACACTCTTACGCTGAACTGGGAGATGTTCCTGTCACATGTTAGGGAAAGATAGCCTATGTAACAGTTTTATGCAGCTTTTATACTCGTTTTTTCCCATCAATATACGCTTTCCTTAATCAAGATTCCAGCTTTCATGTGATTGGTTCACTGAAGGTCGTTTGCTGATTGGTGGTAGTTAGTGGTGGTTAAAGTTTAACTTTGCCTGATGACATAAAGTTGGTAGTGTAAGTGAAATAACACAAAGGGTATTATTATGCACGTCATGAGATGGGTTCTTTTTCCTTCAAATATTCGTAAATATTCTTCTTTCGGTTATTAATGACGTCATATTTCATGTTCATTGATTCATTCATTATTACCATTTTCATGTTATAACTTCTTTGTTCTTTTCTCTGAATTTCAGTCAACGTTCCCACATCTATCCCCCACGAAGTCCAACAAGGCATCCACCACCATTTTTGAGATCCAGTGAAAAACCTCTTCATTAATGAATAAACACCAAATACATGTTTCTTATATATATTACTAAATATAGCTACTTGATGATTACATCTTTACAAAGCAAGCAAGTTGAAGGAAGAGAACGTGTGAATGGAAAAGAAATAGAGCAGACAAACCGAGACAGGATGACATCAAGAGTGAGAGAGACAGTTGGAATGGGTTATTAAAAAGGAAACTGCCAAAGGAAAAACACGTTCAAAATAGGTGGGTAGGTAGACAGTTTCGCAACCACCCACCCACACATGTCTTTCATGTCTGGTCCTGTTTTCCCCATTTGATGACGAAGAAAACTTTTCTTTTGAGAGAAGGCGATGCAGAGGTGTGTGTGTGTGTGAAGTGGGGTTAGGGAGACAGAGAAATAACAACCTCGTTTTTGTCATTTAGACAAAGATGCAGAATATGCTTAGCCTGTTGACGTCACTTAGTATTCAGCAGAAGGCGAGAGAGAGAGGGAGAGTTGGGAATAAGTATTCGTGTTGAAAGACAAGACACGAACCCACACATAAACACTTAATAGGGACAATGAAATATGACATAGAAATAAAAAAGAATAATTCGTGGGTTGGTTTCTTCTGGTCATGAAGACATGTAAACTACCCGTTAACAGAATATTAAAAGGGTAGAATTTGTCAAAAGTCTTCTTAAACCACTGGGATGTTTTAGTAATGATGCCTACGGATAACTTGATTGGGGATCGAATTCAACTGGCCAGTAGGTTGACAATTCAGAAAGCCAGTATCTATTTCTTTGCCTTTATAGTGGAACATCATGCTTCAGAATTAGAAGTTTGACTAGATCTGATGTTGCTTTTATGGTGTGATGTTGCTATCCTCCCCCTCGACTTTTCCGCTTTTTGGCATTTACTATCGTCTAGTGAACTAGGTGTGAGGTTTATAAGTGCGTCAGACAATAGGCGAACCAGGTTAGTGTGCGTGTTTGATGGGGTCATAAGTGAGTATTGCAGAAGATTTCGATTGTGGCAAGAAACACTACTGTGCGTCGGTGGCATAGCGGTTAGGACGCTCGCCAACCATGCACATGGTACGGGGTTCGATCCCCGGCTGACGCACTCCTTTACCTCGCTAAGCCGGAACTAAAAGCTGGTGAAGAGGAAAGGTTAGGCACGAGGCTAGTAACCGCATTCTGTAAAAATAAACACTGCTACAGAAACCTCAAGCCTCTAGCTTGAAGCCCTATGTTCCACTAGGAACGCGAAGGAATAAAAAAAAAGAAACACTACTGTCCAGTACTCTCTGGATTTCTACTGCACTGTGACTGGTGACAACTCGTGATGAAACTGGACATTAAACCAGTCAAATCCCCCTCTGGAATTTGAAAAATGAACTGGGTTAAATTAGTAATCCAGTGGAAAAGATGGTTGTGATGAAGATAACCAACCACCACCACCAACAGCAACAACAACAGTGACAACAACCAGTCACCAACAATCACCATCAACAGGAGAGATTTGAATGGGGGTTACTTCCTTCACTTATATCACCAGAAAGCATCGTTTCAGCTACAGGCAGTCGGAGCGGATGAAGATGTCAAAGCTGGTCAGAATCAGAACGGCAAGATACGTCTGTATCGACCAGAAACCAGTTTAGAAATCTGAACTGCACTCAGCCAGCATAAGTAAAAAGATTCGGATTCTGTTCAACACATATGTGAAGTCAGTCAGTGTTTCTATACGCGTCAAAACGTTGACCAGCATGTCACGAAAAGGATTTCCAACAACCTTCTGCCGACTTCTATCAACAGCTGCCCACTTCGCTGGTAGGCTCCATACTGAAGGTCAAACGGCCAGTTTGCCGGCTGGGCAGAAAGAATTAGCAAGAAGAAACTCTGGTTGGCTGGGGACAAGACAACCAAGGGCTGATTACGCAAAAAATAAGCAGGAGAAAACGGAGATGGATCGGGCATACGTTGAGGAGGTCGTCAAACGACATCGCGCTCAATGAAGGCCGAGGCTGGAGTGGGATCTGAACGGGAAGCGACTAGTGGGTCGTCAGTGTGAGGGTGACATGGAAGAGGTCGTGTGGTGAGGAGCAGCAGATGAGAGATTATAAGGATTAGTGTAGCTGACCAGCTAAAGAGGATGACAGAAAATAGGAGGAAGTGGGGATTTATTGTTCAAACCCTATGTTCCCCTCGGAACCTAAGGGAATAATAATAATAAAAGTAATTCAGTAATCTTCAGAATAAAATGCGATTTCTGTAACACGAAATATTCTGTGATAACTGTTCAGGGTTAGTCGGATTTTCCAGTGACCATTCGTGACGAAATCCACCTTAAAGTGGTGCATCGAAGATTTCCGTGTAGGTGCTTTCCAAAAAAGGACAAAAGTCGAATGGTTATATGTACACTAGTCCAATAGGAGTTTCATGTTCAAATCTCAGCTGCCTAGTGTAGTAAGGAACTGTTACACCCATAAAAGAATAACAACTGTGTGTAATGCTAGGAAGTCGATGCGATAAGAAACAACACCACAGCCACTGGGATTTTGAAACTCAAAGCTTGAAGCCTTATATTGCAGTCAGTATGAAAAGAATGGAGAATAACCTCAGGAAACACAGGAAAATTACAAGCTCCGATGTTTAATAAAAGCGCAGACAGACTGTCCGGTTATTTAAATTTTGAAATGTTAACTATTTTTTATTGAACTGACTATTAAAATTTGACCAAGAACTAGATAGGTTTCATATAGTTTTTTGATGTGTGCTACTCATTAAACCGATATAAGTAGTATAGAGAAAAAAATCATTCCAAAACCTTTGATTATTTAGGTGTAAGTGAAAAAGGAAGTATTTCATATCCTGAATATAGGGCTTCAAGCTCAGGAGTTTCAATGATGGTGTCTTTATGTTTGTACGAAATGGAGATCGTAGCCTCATACGAAATCCTCCGTTTTTTCTTGAGTCTTACTATTGTTAAGTAAAGTAGCGGACGTTCAGAAGTACGTCGATCGCATTTAGAACGTAGACCGCATGCGCTGGTGGTGGGCACTCTACAAATGAACCGTAGACCCATAGTAGTTTATCCATCATGCTGTAGGGTTTAAATCATTGGATTGCCTCATTTTTCATAGAGCATTATGAGTTAAAATTATTCAATTTTACTTTATGTTATGAACATCTGGTTATGCATACTAGAGGAACAGTTTTTCCGTACTCACGTGAATTTTCGAATGTGATTTCCGAATTCCCACTTATGCATTTAAAAAAAACGAAAAATTGGGCGAAAAAATGTGCATTCCTTTTCAGTTAGGCACTCATCATTGACTCTACACTAAAATATACTCTTTATTATTTTTACGTTGAGTTCCGAGTGAAAAATAGGGCTTCAAAAACACGTCTCCATTCTCTTCTCTTTTCTGCCGTCCTCATATGCTTGGACCACGGTTATCTACAATCTCTCATCTCCTTCTCACAAGATCTCCACCATGTCGCCCTAGCACCAATAACAGAATCGTCGCTTTCCACTGGGACTCAACTCAAGGGCCTGGCATGCGGCGTCATTCGGTCGCTTCCTCAATGTATGCTCGATCCATCTCCACGTTCTCCAACATATTTTTTGAGAGATCGGCTGTCTCCTGTTGGTTTGTTCCCAGAGTTTCTTGTTACTTATTCTTTCCGGCCATTTGATCTTTAGTATGGAGCCAGCGAAGTGGGCAGCTGTAGATGAAAGTCTACAACCTGTTGGAAATCCTTTTCGTGACACGTAGTGGAAGTTTGTGACCCGCTTAGAGAGAGTGACCGACTTGACATTGGTGTTGAATATGGAAATCTTGTTCTTCATGTTGAATGCAGAAGATTTCCAAATTGGTTTCAGGTTGATGAATGCGTATCTTGCCTTTCCGATTCTGGCCAGCCTTGACATCTTCTTCCGTGCTACCTCCTATAGTTGAAACGATGCTTACTAGATAAGTGAATGAGTTAACCTCTGTTCAATCTCTGCCGTTGATTGTGATTGGTTCTGGTTGTTGTTGTTGTTGGTCAGTGGGTATCTTCATCACTTCCGTCTTCTCAGTGTTCACCTGGAGTCCTGTCTTTGCTGCCTACTTCTTCTGCCAATTTGTTGGCTGTCGCCAGTAAGTCTTCGAGTTTATGTGACATTAGACATATATGATCTGCGAAATCCAGATCTTCTAAAGTCTTGTCATGTGGTCCAGCGCTTGCTCATCGCTCCCCACAGTATGACGCATAAACCAGTGTACCACAGTTAAGAGTATCATCGGTGACAGTAGACAGCTCTGGCTTACTCCTCACCTAGTTAACTAGCTTGCTAGTTTTCTAGCCGGTCCCAAGCCCAGGTAAGGGGGGAGTGTTGGACGTTGGGCTAGCAACCCTACACCACTTAACCAATCAAACTGCTAGATAAATTTCAACACACAAAATATATATATATATTCCTTACTACATCAAAATTTAACCAATCAGGTATCTGTTTTACTTCATCACTGTTAGCTATACGGTGGGGTGGAGGTGAAATTAAGAGGTCGAAAGTCATCAAAACAACTAACTAATGGATGTTAGCAACGAAATATCTAAGTTTTGAAGGAGGGAATTCAAGATTAACCAATTTGTAAGGGTTAGATTGATAAGTTATTACATAATCAAGAAATATGTAAAACAGAAAGGATGACTAAGGAGAATAAGATAACTTTCTTACATAAGGTGCAAGCTAGTTGATAGAATTAGCTGAAATTGTTAAACATAATAAAATAATAAAGACAAAAGACAGTTACAAAAGGAGGGGAAAAATTGTTTTAAAAAAACTAAATACATATTATGTGGTTGGCCATGGCAAAGAAAGCCGCTGCACCAATTTATTTCGATAAGCACCCAGATTTGTCCTGTTCAGATGAATTCCGATTGTCTCTGCTGTATGTATAAGTCATTCTCGTAGACCATGAGTGAGGGTGGATGATACACAAGAGATAACTTTAGAAGCTTTGTTAGAGGCGACAACTTTATGTCCAGCTAGTATTGACGAGATAAACTCGTATTGAGCTGCGTATAACAGCTTTATTCAGACCTTTTCTAAAATAAGATTGGGGGAGGGGCTCAAAAATTTGACGATGAACTTGTCTGATCATAGATCCAATGCACCTACCTCCACTGGACCAGTTAAACTGGTAAATACACGACAGTTTGCCTTTATTTCATGGACTAAGTATTGGTTTGTTAGTGAATATATAGCATGGCTAAGCTGCGTTGAAAGTCCTTTCGAAGGCCCTTCTCAGACGTTTTGACTAGATCTCGTCAATTGTAATCTTAGGAAGATCGACTTTTTGGGAACAGTGGACACCTTCGACTTTTAACTTGCTGAATTGAATTTTTGAGTGGTTTTGAGGGGACAGAATTTTCCGGAGTAGGTGGGTTGGAGTATGTTTTAGATCAATCAATATTTCGTCGACTGATATATCACTGATTACTACTCTGCTTGAAGATTCTGTTTAGGACCTAGAGGAAACTACGTTGAAGATTCTGCACTGAAAATAATGTCAACAATACGTTCAGGATAAAGCCACTATTTACTTGGTGGATGGTGACTAGCAGTGGAATCCAGGAGGCGCATTTCGTCCTATTTGGGATTCGTCATCTGGATGTACCTACACTTCTCAGTGGACGATTGATGGTGTTCCCAGCGAGGTTCAAAACAATTTTCCATAGTTTCAAATGCCAAAGAGCTACCTACTAGACTACTTGGGCACGAGAGTCACCTCTTGTGAAACGGGTCATATTAATTATTTAATTCAATCCTAGATTTTCCAGTCAGTTGATTGAACCGAAATGCTCGGTCTCAGGTTGACATGTCGGCTTCTTGTGCAGACGCTTCGATGATGTCTGATCATGTAACTTGAAGTCAATTTGTGGATGGGTTCGAGCCTAGGTGAGAATATCATCACTCACTGGGGAATGCGGGTACATCCACCAGATGACGAGTACCAAGTAGGACGAAATGCGCATTCTGGCTAGATTCCACTGCTAGTCACCATCCGTCAGTTAACTTCAAGTTACACGACAAGACATCATCGAAGCGTCTGCACAAGAAGCCGACATGTCAACCTGAGACTGAGCACTTCGGTTCATTCATTCGACAGGAAAATCTAAAATTCAATTAAACAAAGCTACTATTATTAGGAGGCTTATCAAGAAACCTAAGTAAATTTTTCTAAACTGAAGATTGATTCAAAAGTCGTTGTATTTTAAGATGGTTTTCTTTTTTAACCAAGCTACAAAAAAAGCCAGTTAGGAGTATTTTTTTATTCACTTATTTTTCTTGTTTCTCACGAATAAACAGATTAATTAGGGTAACAATGCTTCAGCACATGTAGTTCCTCAAAAAGGGAGTTCTGTTTGAATGTAATTGAAACGACAGAAAAAAGAAAACAGGGTAGAGAATGATTCCTTTCCTGAAGGCAATCAACCAATTTTAGAAAATGAGTATGTTATTACACGTGAGAAGAATTCGAGCATTGTGGTATGATAGAATTCCAAATTAGTTACAGCATTTCATCATGAGCTAACATTGGTTAGAGAAACACTGGAAAACCTGCAAGCAATACTGTACAGATGTTTCATGCTTCTTCGGGACTCTTCATCAGTACGCACCCACCGCCACTCAGGGTTCGAACCGAGGACCTTCTGGTTAAAAGGCGAGTGAGCCCATAGACCATTAGGCAGCCACTGGGACCCGATTTTAGTGGCCAACACATGAATTCTAACTCCTGCCGATTCACGATATAGAACGACCGTTAGCCAGTGCCATCGGTGGTGATTATTTGTCCTCACACCCGACCTGCTGCATCCTACTGCTCACGACTTCTCACTAGAACCCCTGGCAACTACCTACCTGAATAGGGCCAGTCTCCAGAAGGTCCTGGGTTCAAACCCCGTTGGATGAGTACTACTGGAGAGTCCCAAGCACTGGGATGAAACAGGTGTCCAGTACTCCCTTCAGGTTTTCAAATGGCTCTCTAACCAATGTCAGCTCATGATGAGGTTCTGTAACCACTCGATCAAATCCCTACAAACCAATACTTGAATTGCAGATTAGATCATTTTATGTAATATAACGCACAGTGAGTGATGAAGTATTATTAACTGGATGACGTTTCGAACACAGCTGTGGTGCTCATAATCATATCGATGTATGTAATGAATGTGAGATCAACTGTACAGGTCAGTAAAATTATGGTAATAGAGGAACTTAGCTACAGCTAGACTATTTGAACCTCCTCATATACATCTCTGGTGAGATCAAGACTGGAAAACTTTATCCAGGCAGCCAGTCCTTGTTTTAAAAGGGGATGCACATATTCTAGAAAGCGTTCAAAGGAATACAACACGTACGGTTCCTTGCATGACTAATTACTCATACAAGGAAGGACTAGACAGTTTAAATCTCTTCCCGTATCATACCGTAGCCCGAGAGGTGATTGAATTACAATGTTTAAAATTTTGAATAACGACTACGTACCTGACCTACTATCTCATTTCCTTCCCGCCAGTTTGGGACACCTTAGAGGACATAGTAGGAGAGTTCGGAAGCCAAAAAAAAACTATATTGCTGTGAAGTACTGGTTCTCACACCGAGTCATAAACTCCTGAAGCCGACTCTCAGAAGAAGTGATGTCTACAACCTCAATTGATTCATTCATGAGGGGTTTGGACAAGCATAGAAATTTACTAGAATGAGATCATCATAGGCTGTAGGCCTTCTATCCCCAATCAGCAAATCAGAATCTGAACAAGGTTAAACAATCTAGGAAAAGCCGCCCGGCCACTACTATACATTTATTTGCATGCAGTCACGCGGTAGGTTTAAAAGTAGTATATTTAGCTTGAGAAATAGGACAATCACCGACTCTTCGTTCATCAAATCAACACGAAACATTTGCAGTCGAAATGATGCAACGCCTATCTTGGATATATAGAAAACTAGAATGAATAACAAGGGAAAGAGAAAAGACGTATACCAAATTATGAAGGCACATGAAAAAAGTGTCTATGTTTATGAGTAATGCAGAGTTGTGGTCAAAAAGTCATCTAATTATTAATACTGTATCACTGATTGTTATTTTAAATAAGCATATCTAACATGAAATATATTAACACGTCTGCATTCAGGAGAAAAGTAGACTCAGAGCTCCAGAAGTGCAAAGGAATCCGTTGCTTCAAGTCTTCCCAGAACAGCACAGTCATTGATACGAAGTTAGGAGGGAACAGCACTATTATTATTATAAATTGTAATACTGATGTAATTAATGTTGATATTACAGCTAATACTACCACTACTCACGCTGGAACAGCAGAAGGCAAGACAAGGAAGCCAAGGTATATTTTCAAGTGATCAAACAGCTATTTAAAAAATACAACTTATATTCTCTAACCAGTCATCACTGAGAGTGTGATTTTGATTTGCATTAAATGACATGAAAAAGAATGTTCAAATACATATATAGTATTCTGTTGCTAATGGACTATTTATGATACTAGATGGATGGAGGCAGTCGACAGGAAGCCTTGTTCCTTGGTTTCATGCTAGTTAGCAAGTAGTATCTGCAACCATTGAAAGAACTCATGCCCCTTCTGAGATTCGAACCTAAGTCACCCAGTGACAGCTGCAGTTAGAGACGTTACCACTGAGCCATTCGGGCTCGAGATTGACCTCCTGTAGGACTCTATTGGATACTTTGATTGGACACGAGTAACTAGTGTGATTTATCTAGTAGTTTGTTTGGTGCAGACTGAATTCTATCTATTCCAACCATCTAATATCATTGAATCAATGTGCACCGTGATAGTGAGCTAACCAGAATGGTGGCCACATTGCAAACCTGACTGGTAGAATTCACTCTGCACCAAAAAGGACTAGAGACATCACACTAATTACTGACTAGTGTCCAATCAAAAATTTACTACTGAATGTGAGAATAATATTCCTTTGGAACCCATTGTCTGTACCATGCCACCACAACACTAGTGCTATCAATACTAATACTAACACGACTATGGGTAGTACTTGCATGACTGCTCCTACTTAGTGGGATAAATCAGGTGACGGCAGACCTAATATTACAGAGATCCCTACAGAATGAAACAAACATAATGCGGATGGCGGAATAAATCATTAGGCTAGCCACTTTTCCACCCAGCATAATACATCTGATTTATTGCACATTATTTTGTTTAAATCATCTAGTGTCGTGTCCTTGGACTACCTACCATCTGTTGTCACGCACATTTTGAAGTAGCTTTCAACCTGGTGCTATGTGTATTTTGAAGGAAAATTGTTGAGTGACGAATGTCTGTGGTGAAGCTGGAGTTGGCTCCAGACAGAACAATATTATAAAAATTGAAATACCGTTTCCCATAATTTTACTTTTCAACCTTGGTTAGTCAGAGGAGAAAAGAAGAACAGTAACAGTTCCATCCTCGAACACCTTGTCAATTATGGACATCGAGCACCCACGAATGAATGCTTCACAGTGCTATATAGAGTCCTTCAATATCGTAGGAAAGCAGTTCGAATACGCCATCTTTACTTAACTGAATTATTGACTATTAGGAATCTGAAGGCGGACATTCGCATTCAAAAGGAACACATACATTCACTCGCCCTAGCGTGGTCAGAGTAACTTCTTATTATAATTTCGCTTCTTTTCATTTTGTAAGTTTACTATTGTTATTGTTATTATTATTCTCATTATTCATATTTCAATATCATTCTACTACCGTCTATTAATAACACTGCGTTTTCGTACAGATTTTATATTTAAAAAAATTTTATCATCTCTCAAGTCTGTGTGGAGATCAACAGCACTCACCATGAAAATTAAGGTCCGGATTCACAACTCAAATGTGAAGTCAGTGCTACTATACTGATCACAGACTTGGTACTGCGCCGCTTCACGAAGGCCAATTCGAACAAACTGCACACCTTCATCAACAGCTTTCTTCGCTCAATACTACTCAAGATCAGATGGCAGGCCAGAAGAGATCAGCAGCAGTGAGGGATCTCTGGGAGCCAATTAACCCAGTAGGAACCAAATGTGCAAGAAATATGCAGGAAGAAATAGAGGTAGATTGACTATGCTCTGAGGATACCATCAAGTGGCATCACACGCCAAGCCATCGCTCGAGAGGAACCTCAATGGGAAGCGGCGAGTCGGTCGTCAGTGCGAGGATGAGTGCCATACACCACATTATTACTTCTGCTACCGTCTAAATAACTACAATACACTCCACTAGTATTGTGGTGAGAGCTGTCTACAAGCCAAATTTGTAGACAGCAATTTACGCCCCAAATCGGGGTCATGAGAAAAAAGCAATAACAAAGCTTAATCTTGAGGAATTCACCAACCAGTCACAGAAAAATTAACTTGTCCGAATACGAATCGCAGATACATGGTCTGAATTTCTAAAAACAGGGCAACAGAGGGACGATAGAATAACCTTCGACAAGAAAACAACCAATCAGAAGAGGTTGCTTCTCTGCTAACAATAACGCTAATAATAATGTACATAAAAATCGAAAAATATCTGTTGATTTTCTCATTAAACGATCTGTTGCCTGGCCCTTGTCTTCTGTCGTTACACTATTATTAATAACACTACTGAGGTCTGTTCTTATCTTTGTCCTAAAACTCATTCATTGCATATTTTATCCATAAGATTAAGTTTATGCTTGCCTTGAGGCATAAAATCACGAAATATTATATCTAAAAATACCTAAAAAGAAATCAATAATGGTTGATTTTTGAGTCAAAATAACATGTATGAATAGATATGATTGATACTACCTTGTAACATAAAATGCTCATTAATTATATCTAAAGTAGATCAGTATCCTATTCATGTCACCTTCAGCTGCATTTACCGACTTATAATGCACTTCAGTACGCCAGTGGTTCAGCGGTAGAGCGTTGGCCGACCGTGAACGTGGTCCGTGGTTCGAGTCCGGGTGGGCACACTCCTTTACCTGCCTTAGCTAGACAAGGAGGCAACGTTGGGTGTGAGACTAGCTACCCTACCCCGTAAGAAATCACCAGGGCTACTGAAACTTCAAAAGCTATAAATTGAAGCCCTATGTTCCATTGGGAACGTAAAATAATAAAAAAATAAAGAGGGACTGAGAGATGAGTGTATACAAGATTTTATGAGCATATCCTTAAGAGTTCTGCTATGAAAAGGGAGAAAGTGTTTCCAAGCGCGATAGCTACGCATCTGAACGATACAAAACTTGTAGTCAAAATCAGTCAAGCGTTCAAAGTAATCAATATACACAGAAACTTCTAGTTATTTCGCTTTTTAGAAGGCACTGATAACAAGTGACTTCAGTCTCATGTCTCTATAAGGAAAGTTAGCGTGAATGAACAATCAATATCTTGTTAACCATCGAAGGCCCGTATGCACTGTAAATCGATTACTTTAAAGGGTAAGGACGGTAAGATTCAACTCAGGAGGTAAGGGAAAGTTACAGTTCTCCAACGCTTCTCTGCTACACACAGCTCAGACCAAAAGAAGAGGAAGGACGTGTAGAAACTTTTACAAGCAGTAATCGACAATGCGTAGACCACATTTATTATTATTTCCGTAAGTTTCTAGTGGAATAATGAGCTCCAGCAGCCAATCTCCATATCGACCTACTAATTGTAGTTCTTTTTAGCCGGCTGTATGATAACAAATAAGACTTCATCTCCGCCTCAGACAACCGCCTCCATATCAAAGTCAGACATGTGGCCAACTCACCTTTTCTCATTCGAGTTCGAACCGAGCAATGGCCTCCGACAGAGCAGCGTAGACCAAGAAGTAATTTGAAAACTACTTCAAAACTACGGCGTACCTCAATTTACTGTAACCCAGACTCAACAGCTGCCTATGTGACAGTGCCACGTGTCAGGTAATTCACAAGCAGCGAGGCGATCAAAGTGAACACAGCAGTAGAACAAAGCTGCATATTATCACCGATGATATCATTAATTGTGGTAAAGTGGATTATGCGCCAGACTGTGAATAAGAAGTGAGAAACCAGGAATACGTTGAACTGATCAGAAGACTCTAGAATATCCAGATTTCGTGGGTGGATGATTTATGTTTAATGTCACACAAACTAGAAAACTTGCAGGCAAAAACCAACAAGTTGGCAGAAGACGCTAGCAGTGAAGAGATGATTCCAGGTGAAAATAGAGAAGATGGAGGCGATGAAGATAAATAACCAAAAACTGCAGCAACGGCAACAACAACCAGCACCAGTCACCATCAGTGGGAGAGATTTAACACACTTTGCCTCATTCACTTATCTGGGAAGCATCGTTTCAACTACAGGCCAGTGGAATGATGAAGATGTCATATGCAGCAAGAATCGGAAAGGCAAGATACGCCTTCATCAATCTCAAATCAGTTTGGAAATCTTCCGTATTGAACTCAGCATTAGGAACAAGATTCGGATTCTTAACACCTATGTGGAGTCGGTTCTTCCAAAGGGGTCAGAAACGTGCACTACGTGTCAGTCACGAAAAGGATTTCCGACAAGCTGATGCAAATGTTTATCAACAGCTGCCACCTTTGTTGGCTCCATACTGAAGATCAAATGGCCAGAAAAAAATAAGCAACAAGCAAGAGCCGATCGTTAAACAAATATGCAGGAGAAAGAGGAAATGGATCGAGCATACATTGAGGAGGCCGCCATCAGGAGGACGCACACAAGGCCATTACTTGAATGGAATCCAAATAAGAAGTGGCGAGTGGGTCATCAATGCTAGGATAAGATGAAGGAGATCGTGTGAGGAAGAGATGAGAGAGTTTGGGCAATCGTGGACCCAGCTGAAGAGGACGGTAGAAAACAGAACAAAGTGGAGATGTGTTCCTGAAGCTTCAACACACCACAATCAACCTCACCTAGTCACTAGCTCGCTAGTTTTATAGGCTGTCCCACGCCTGGGCGAATATGGAGGGTTGGGTGTTGAGCTGGATACCCTACCCCACAAAGCCAATGAAACTGCTGCAGAAACTTCTGCGCACAATAAAAATATTCCTGCAAATATGCTTATTATTGTCTTTTTCTCTCTCTACACACAGTATTCATCTGAAGGGTACTTTCACGTACGGTTGACAGTATGCTCTTTTGTTAATAATCAACGTTATGTTATGCCATAGATTCTAGATTATGTTACATCACATAATTTAGGCCTTCAAACTTTGAAGGTTTAATGGCAGTTGTGTTATTTTTCCAAAGACTGGAGTCTCCAACCTGACTGACATCTAACCTTCCCTGTTTCCCTCAGGTTTACTCTCGGCTAGTTAACTAATCGACGTTGAGGAGAGTGTTAGAAACGAATGAAATCCGAATTTCCCATATGACTGAAGAGTATTCTATCACTGAATCACTGAGGCACACAATATTTGTATATGCATGAATAAATTTGCCACTTAACATGTGGGCTTAACTGTTTACATTTCTGAAAATAAGAAATATTGAACATTCAATCTTCAACGATTTTGTTCAAGTGTGAAGTGTGATTGATATCCGCATGATTTAAAGGAACTATATGTATATATGCATAAATACTGATTATATAAAATAATAAATAATATTATTTACCATATTTTTTAAATTCAATTTTGATTTTCTGTTTGACTAACTGGATTAAATTGTTCGACCTCTACTGACATTTTGGTTTCTTGGGAGGCTAATTACCGTCCACTAAATTACTTCAAATTAGTCCTCAGACATCGTCGGAGCATCTGCACAAGAAGCCGAAACGTCAGCGGGGGCCGAAGATATCGGTCAAGCCGATAGAAACTGAATTAAAAATAAATGATAAGTGACATCCAGAACACAGGACGTGGTAAGTTTCATGTCCCAGGTGGTCTAGTAGATAACAACACTTCGGCATTTGAAACGATGAGTACTGGACTCGGGCCTAAATGGGAACACCATCACTAATTTGGGATTGCAAGTTAATCGATTGGCTGATGAGTCCCAAATAGGACGAAGTGAGCATCCTGTAGGTGTTCCACTGCTAGTCACCATCCATCAACTTACTTCATATTAAATGATATTCTTAATTCTGGGTAGACTTTTCTTGAACTCGACCTACTGATAACTTTTTATGTGTGCAAAACTGTTTGTATTCTACCCCCCCCACACAAACTTGCGATCTTCGAACCCTATTGGTTGTTGACTGTCTTAAATTATCAATGTAATTAGCGTCCCTCAAGGTTATTTAAAGGCTATGTATACGCAAGAGCTGTCGATTCTCTCCGCTGTTGATTCGAGACAGTAAAAGGTCTCTACATCAATGGTCTGTCTTCTTGGGTCGTGGGTTCGGTGGTATCGTATCATGTCTTTGCTGTTGCTAATTGTGATTACAACAGTAAGCCGGCGAAATGACTATGGAGGAAGTTCGTTAGCCCAAACTATCAAGTATAATAACAGTCATACTTATAAAACTTGTTCTCCCGTAATATTCATCTCTGCAAAATAATGAGTGGTAAGAGGCAGTCAAAGGACATATACATGTTATTATAATATTAATATTTTTTGGGTTCCGAATGTAAAACTTGTCTTCAGTAGCACATTTACAATTCACTCGGTTCTCAACAATGTTTGCTAGCTGCCTCCAGGACTATCCACAGGTTTTCATCTCATCCTGACAAGATCTCCTCTATGTCATCGTTGGAACCATTTTCAACTCGTCTTTCCTCATAAGCGTCCCACTAGAGGGCCTGGCTTACGATACCACTTGACGATCTCCTCAACGTATGTTCAAGCCATTCTATACTTCCTTCTGCATATTTAAGAGGCGACTGCCAAAGTTCCTCACCACTTATTTCTCTGATTTGTCACTTGATCTTTGGAATAGAGCCTGAAACGGTAGATATTGATGAGTGTATAGTGGCCTCATTTGAAGTGAGAAGAATAATAAGTTCAGCAAAGATATCTTTTCGGCGATTTCATTTTCAAAAGCTGTACAATCGCATTTAAATACATAATTTTACATGGAGACAATTCTTGTTTGATTCTATATAATTATGACGGCGAATAAAAGGTGATAATTATTTCCAACTAGATATGGTTTTACGAGAGGCTTAGAAACAAAATTACGCAGGATTAGAACGGATATCAAGTGTGTAAAAATGAGCATGGATACAAAATTGAAATAATAATTTTCAACTTGAGATGGGAATCAGGAGGTGCGAATATAGATTACAAGAGCCCTAGAAATTATACAGGGTTACAACGAATTACAAGTGTATAGAAAATTAGCATGGAAACAAAGTTGAAATAATAATTTTCAACTTGAGATGGGAGTTAGGAGGTGTGAATATAGATTACAAGAGCCTTAGAAACACAAAAAAATTGCACAGGATTAAGATATAATTGTAAATTTTTTTTAAACGAATTATAAATGTGAACAGGAAAAGCATGGAAACAAACTTAAAATAACTGTTTTTATAACTGGAAAAAAATGTGGTGAATCGAATGAAGACTGAGGGAGTAAGAATCACACACATAGCGAACGAAAAGGGATGAAAAAAAACAAAAGTGATTTTCAGTGAAGCCTGCATCACAACTAACACATGACTTGACATTAGGCGTTGCAAATCCAAATCTTGTTTTCTATGTCTTGTGCTGTAGGTGTGGTGAGAGCTGTCTGCAAGACAAAATTGTAGACAACAATTTACGTCAATGTTTACGTTCCGAATCGGGGTCATGAGAAAAAAACCATGAAAAAAAGTTAACCCTGAGGAACTCAACAGCCAGTCACAACAGTCTTAGTGTGCGCAAATACGATTCGCAGATATAAGGCTTAACTTTCTAAGAAACAGTCACAAAGAGATGACGGAATAACCTTCAGCAAGAAAACAACCAATCAGAAGGCGTTACCTCTCTGCTAACAGTAACGAATAATAATGTGGATAAAAATCCAAAAGTTTCTGTTGATTTTCTCAGTAACCGATCTGTTGCCTGCCCCTTGTCTTCTGTCGTTACATAGGTATTCACACTGATTTCGATACTGGGCTGGATATTCTCATCACTGAAGCTGCCTGTAGTTAAGCAACCGTACCTTACGAGTCAAACAGACCAGATTTCTCCTGTTGATTGTAATTACTGCTTGGGGGTGTTGTTGTTGATTGACGACAGAAAACTGCAGTCCAGTACAGCCGGGTGGTTTTCAATAGTTCTCTAATGAATATGTTTCATTTCATCATCTAAATGGAAAGTATTCAAATGCTCAAGTTTCAAAGTGCTTTCTTCAATCGTTATATATATATTAGTCGTTTTTATCGACCCACCATCGTGTGTAAACAAAAATGGACCAGGAGAATGGCGAGAAGGAAGTCAGACAGGCAGGCATGCATGCAGGCAGCAAGGAAGTAAGAAAGTGAAAATATATCCCGTAAAAATTGTGTAATCTGAGCAATAACTTAAAAGAAAAGAGCATAGTTCCCTTCAGAATTTGGAGGAAAAAATAAGACGGAAGAAAAAGAAACCAGTCAGAAGCGAAAAACCAACAGACAAACAAACAAGTAAGACATCATAACACTGTTTACCAGAAAGGTTGTGTAAACATGAACAATTCCATCGCCTCACTGCCTAGCTCTCCCTTCCACAGCACTCCTCACCCCCCACGTACCCTAAATAACATAAATCATTTTGTGTAGATTGCTTATCAGTGCAGAGGAAACATTAAATTTCATTTATTTCTTGAAATCCAACAGTAATATTTGACTATTATTCAGTAAATACAAACATTATGGGGAGGAAATGTCAAATCAATAAAAGCAATAATAACATTTGCTTATATTATTTAATTCTCTGAAAAGTCTATAACTATTATTATTGTTATTGCTATTACTGTTATTATTATTCATAGTTATAGAGAAGATTTGTAGCTCACGTAGATGCTTTGCAATTACGTGTGTTCTCTGAGCTGGTTGGTTTCATTGCGAAGATTTCGTTGTCCTTCTGGACAAAATCTTCAGCTCAATATTTAGCATAAAGTGAAATGATTTAAATTCTTCATGAATGCTGATAGAATTGTGTCTCCTGGTAATCATCTTTGTGAATGGTAGTCAATTTACATCTGTACTGATCATTTTTTTTATTCACTTGGATTCTGAACTTTCTCGTCACGTGATTTACTTTTCATTAGTTAGTAAGTTCGGACTATGGTAACATATTTCTGTTAGTCGCTGATTCTTCTGAGTACCAGGCTTCTAAAAATTCTCTGGCACTTTTGGTGTTTCCTCTATTTAAAATTTCTACATTCTCGCAATCATCAAATTGATGTCCATAATTATCTACATGCATTGGTATGAAACAGGAATATATATCATGTCTTTTCACAGCTAATTTGTGTTCCTGGATTCTGATTCGAAGAGGACGCCACTTTGCCCGATGTAATGCCTGTTACAGTTAATACAATTTATTTTGTAAATAGTATTAATTTTATCTCCTTTTTCTGTTGGATGGGTCTTTTGGTTCGCACAATATTGAATGAAGTGATTGTGTTGGCTGGCTGGCTGGCTTGTATGCTATATCTATTTCAAACAGTCTTAATATTCTAGGTGTTATTTCAGAGATATTCTTTATGTATGGTAGAGTGAATTTTCTTGTGGTCTTTGATGTTGGTTTGTTGTTGGTGTTGTGATTCAATTTTAAACACTTTTTGATGAAATTTTGCAGATATCGATTCTTTTTAAAGATGGTTAGTAGGTAATTTTCCTCCTTTCTCTTCAACACTGAAATGCTACAGTATGTTTAATCTCTTTTAAACAGCAATGTCTGCTCACAGTTTCTTTTGTTGTTAATTGGGTTATTACAATTAAATTTAAGTATTTGGTCTGTGTGAGCTGATTTTCTATACACCTGCGTTTCGTAATTTCCAGTGTTAGTTCTCTTGATTCAAATATCTAAGACTAGAATTTCGTTATCTAATTCTTCTTCTCTCGTGGTAAGTTTAATATTTTCATATTTATTGCTTATTAACTTGTGAGTATATATTAATTGGCATTTCTTTTAATTATTACAAATGTATCATTAACGTTACGTACCCAGAGTTTTGGTTTAATTGTTATTATTGTTTCCTTTAGTTCCTAGAGGAACATAGGGCTGCAGTCACACGTCTCCCTTGCGTTCCCTTCTTCAAAAACGTTTTCACCTGGCTACACGTCTGCCCACATGCTTTCCTCTCATCTTCTCACCACCTCCTCCATGTCACCCCACACTCGCACTGATGACCAAGTCGCCACCTCCCATTCGGGTTCCACTCGAGCGGAAGCCTGGTGTGTGATGTCACTTGTTGGTTTGTTTTCTCAGAGTTTGGCCAATCCAATCCACCTCCATTTCTTCCTGCATATTTCTTGCACAATAGGTTCCTGGTTGGGTTCGCTCCCAGAGATCACTCCCTATTGCTGGTCTTCTTTGGCCGGCCATCTTGAGTAATATCGAGTGAAGACAGCTGTTGATGACGGTGTGAAGTTTGTTCCAGTTGGCCTTCGTGACGCACCATGGCGTCGTCTCTGATCCGTATAGTGGCACTTACCTCATTTTGGAGTTGAAAATCCGGATGTTATTTTTCATCCTGAGTACTGCTGACCTCCACACAGACTTGAGAGCAATGAAAGCTTGCCTTTTTTAACCGTTCCTCGCTTTGATATCCTCGTCAGTTCCGCCTGTAGTTGAAACGATGCCTCCCAGGTAGGTTGGCAAAGGGGTTTGCTTCTTTCAGATTCCTCCTATTCATGCTGGCTGACTGTTGTCTGTTGTTTTTGCTAATGCTGTTGGCCACCTCTGTTTTCTCTATGTTTACTTGAAGTCCCATCTTTGATGCTTCTTCTGCCAACTTGTTGCCTATCCACCTGCATATCTTCCATTTTGTGGGAAATCAGACATATATCATCGGCGAAGTTCAGATCCTCCAAGTTTTTTGCGTAAGCCCATTTTATCCCTGTTTCCTCGAAACCCGCCGCTGTCTGTCGCATTATCCAGTCTACAGCAATCAGAAAAATCACTAGAGATAGGAGGCAGCCAGCCATCTTCACTTCGAAGGATTCCGTGAGTTTCCCATTGTGAACTTCTTGGCTTGTAGCTCTAGTCAATGGAAAATGTCCCAAAACTCAAATCACTTTCAAGTCGTTACTGATGATGCTGTCCAGGAAGGACAATAGAACGTTCTCGACAAAACTAATCAATTAAGAGAACAGAAGTACACTTAACTCACATCAGTCTAAGCCCTGAATTTTCCTGACTCTAAATTACGACATATTTTGCTCTAGGAAAGAATTTACGCTGGAATAACAAATTTTTTTATTTCGTCTTGTTTTTCTTCTACAAATCGGATTTTTCGAATCACCTTTCAGTTTGACACCATTTTTATTTGTCGTATGATTTATATGCAGTCAAGTAATGATTTATTATTGGCTGAGAAATGCATGACAATCAACTTTTTTATTTAGGTTTTCTTTGAAATTTGAAGTCGCCCATTTAAATTTTAACGATTTTTTCGATTTTTATTCCTTTACGTTCTCATTGGATTATACGGCTTTAAGCTGGAGCGTTGAAGCTTCGGTAGCAGTCGTATTGATTTTCATGGGGTGGGGATATTAGCCTCTTGCCTGATCTTCTCTCTGTACCGGTGTTTAAGTAAGGTAAAGGAGTGCGTCGGTGGCTGAGGATCGGACCCCGAACCACCGGAGGAGTGACTGGTGAGCATTCTACCGCTGAACCGCCGATGATAACCTTACAATGTGAATTCGTAATCATCTGGTCTGTGCGCCTGTGTATGCATATGAGGCAGTGCTTTCAAACTGGTTTGTCATGCAGAATTTGAAAGCAGTTACGTTTTGACGTGGCGAAAATCTTCATTTGGGCATTTAGAAGAAAAAAATGACTGACCCAGGAAAATGTCCTCTACGGCAACTTCTTTTTCGGGTTATACACATATTTTTGAGTCCTGATCTTCAGAGATCTCATTTATTTTAATTTTGATCATGAAATCACTTCAGTTGAAGAACTGTTTAAAAACCAAGAACAGCTGTTTCGTCCTAGTCGAGGATTCTTCACTAGTACTACCCCCTCCATCGAGATCTAACCTGTGGCCACTCAAATCCTTGCCAGTCAAAATTTTGAAATGAAGTGACACGATTAAATAATAATTTTAAAAGAAAATATTCTACTTGAAGTCACAGACAAAATAAGATATAACATCGAAGAGAATTTTGTTTTGAACTAATCTACAAAGTTAAGAGAAGCCCCCCCTTACTGTTTGTATTGCTGACGCTTTGGAAATATAAATAGAAAACTGTGATTTTTGTACAAAAAAGAAATTTCTGAATGCCATCTTTCTATCAAGGGTATAATTCCATGTTTAAATATGTTGCGAATTGTTTTGAATGACATTTTAGTGAAAACAAAGCACCTAGTTGAGATAGGAGTCTCTCGTTTCGGTGGAGAGTTCATTTCCTTAGCTGTACATTCACAAAAAAGCGTCGGTGACATAGCGGTTAGGACGCTCGCCGACCATGTACATGGTCTGGGGTTCGATCCCCAGCCGGCGCACTCCTTTACCTCGCTAAGCCAGAAGTAAAAGCTGGTGAAGAGGAAAGGCTGGGCATGAGGCTAGCGATCCCATCCTGTAAAAATAAACACTGCTACAGAACATTCAAGCCTCTAGCTTGAAGCCATATGTTCCACTGGGAAAGTGAAGGAATAAAAAAACATTCGCAAATATATATGTATTATTTTGTATGCACACACACAAAATCGAAGACCCACAAGCGAAAACCGACAAACTGGTCGAAGAAGCAGCAAAGACAGGACTGACTCCAGGTGAACATAAACAAGACAGAGGTTATGAAAATAACCAACCAACCAACTACAACAACAGCTGCAACATCTAGTGCCAATCACCATCAACGGGAGGGATTTGAAAGAGGTTACTTCATTCACCTACTTATCTAGGGAGCATTGTCTCAACTACAGGAGGAACGGACAAGGATGTCACATCGAGAATCGTAAAGGCGAGAAACACATTCATCAACCTGAAACCAATCTGAAAATCTTCATCACTCAACTCAGCATCAACAACAAAGTGATTCGGATTTTCAATACAAACGACGTCAAGTCAGTCAGTTCTTCTATACGGATGGATCAGAAACTTGGCCAGTGTGTCACAAAGAATATTTGCAACAGCCTGTTGCAGACCTTTATCAACAACTGTCTTCGCTGGCTCTATACTGAAGATCAGATGGCCGGAAAGAAAGAAAGACCAACAAGAAACTATGGGAACAAACAAACGAAACAAGAACCAATCGCCCAACAAATATTCAGGAGAAAGTGGAGATGGATTGGAAACTCGCTGAGGAGGCCACTGGGTGACATCGCGCGTCAGGCCATAGCTCGAGTGGAACCCGAAAGGGAAGTGGTGAGTGGGACGTCCAATAGTGGCGTGGAGGAGATCGTGTGAAGAGGAGCTGAAAGAGTATGGACTAACATGGATGCAGGTGAAAAGTACAGCAGAAGACAGAAGCAAGTGGAGACGTGTAGTTGAAGCCCTATGTTCCACTAGGAACCCAAGGGAACAATAATAATAATAATAATTTTGTATGCATGGTATCCAACGAGTCACCTCATGGAATCAATAGTATGCGGTTCCAAGGTTTTCATTTTATAATCTTAGTTTAGTCGTCCCCCTCTATAATTACACTTGATGTTATGTAACCTACTTTTAGAACACAGTAACCAGAGTCTGTTTGCTTCTGTGTCAGTAGTCCAATAGTAGAATGCTTGGCAGTCACACACATGGTCCGCGTTAAACTGCAGGCTGACACACATCTAAAATTTGTTCAACTGGTAGCAAGCCTCATAAATAGATAAGGCCTAAACTGAGACCAGCAACTCCAACTGGTAAAAATAAAAACATCACTACTAAAATTTGAAAGCTCAAGTTTGAAGCCCTATTTTTCACTTTTAAATCAAAGGAATGAATTCTCTGATTGGTCGGAAGATTTCATCATGAGCTGACATCAGTTAGAAAACCGTTGGAAAACCAATTGGGGGTACTGGACAGCTGCATTGTCCCAGTTGAGTGCTCTTCAGCAGTACCCATCCACCAGAATGTGGTAGGTGTGAACCTCGGTGGTGGGTACGTGCTGATGAAGAGTCCCTAACTAGGCTGACGAAACAGCTTTCCAGTACTCCCAGGTGGTTTTCCAATGTTTCACTAATAGATGTCAGCTTATGATGAAATCCTCCAAACAGTCAAACAAAAGTTCCATCCAATGAAATGGTATATGTAATAGAAATTACTTAAATTTCATCTGTGGGAAGAATTACTTTGGGAGGACAGAAAAAAGGTCAAACTTTCATTTTTTGAATACGTATTGAAAAGCCTACACATCAAGGGAACAGATTCTTACACCTCTGCCATCTCCAGGCATCTCGATGATACGGGTGGACATTGCGAAAACCTTCAAAATTATCAATAGACAAAATATTCCAATTCTCCTCAAGCTTACCACACCAAACTCCATCAGACGCTTGAAACCGGATTTATGTATTGAGAAAGAAACAGTTGTCATTTTGCAGTTGCTCCCCATGATAACTGGATGTCTTCATTGTTGCTCTCTTTCATTTGATTAAGTAATCTTTGGCCTCCTCCATGGTATAGTGTGATTTTCTTTGTCCTTGGTTTCTGTGATTTGAATTGAGCCCAGTATGTTGTTACCTAATTTGGTAGTCACATATTATCTTACGCACCCCCCATCTTTATTACGTAAATCCTTTACCATTGTATGCATACATTCACCCTGTTTAAATCTAAACTGCCTGAGTAAAAACTATATAAACATAATTTTCTGAGTACTGTTCACTAATTCCGGAGCCTCCTGTCAACTGACATCAAGTAAAATTTCCAATTATGTTACAGCATTCTGGGCTGTAAACAGATGATGAAAAGTTAACGAAATAAACAATAATGGCGACATTTTATTCTGCACAAATCACTGTGGTTCTTGCTTTATTCAAATTCATCAAGGGGAATAAATGTGTGAAGGTTAATTTCAATAAATTTTTGTCTGATTAACTTTAAGAGGGTACCAGTCAAAAAATGTAATACTTCTCAGGGCGGGAATGATACTTTTCAGCAGCAAATGCGAAGAGGAACTGATGGCCACGATCAAAAGTGTCTATGAGATAACGGATATCCCCGAAGACTTATCGACATATTGAGGAACAATGGTAACCATGGAGTAGTAAAAAAATGTCACCACCTAAAATTTAAAGGTGACGACATTGCAAGGCTAAACAACAAACGACTTAAGAAACCACTGACTAGGATATTTTATGCAGCTAGATTGATTAATTCATGTGCTCCAAACGGGATTTTCATTAATTTAGTCAAAAATCGATAGATATCCTACATTTTTTAGCTCGAACTCTGAATATATCAGTTTACGTGTTGCTGCCGAAACAGCTACATTGCAAGAACGGGAAAAGTCTGTGATTAGGAGGAAGTAAATCTTTGAACATAAAAATAATGAGACATCAGGTTGACTTAGGACATGAGGTTGACATCTTCAATTCCTTCAAAATAATACCAACGAAAAAAGCAACCTCAAGTCTCTTGATGTTTGCAGTAGCCGTCGCTGCCAAGCAGTCGAAATTTGAATAATGTATTCACAAACAGGAGCTGTTATTACGTTAAGTTCTTTCTCTACCTTGATGACTCGTCTTCCGATAGTTAGTTGTTGTGTCACCCGATATCATCTTTGTAAATATTGATTTCTTTCCACTCTTATTCAGTTATCTTTTATTAATTTACTTTCCCAGTGGAACAAAGGCCTTCAAGCTAGAGATATCATACTTCGGTAGTATTAATATAGGTGCAAAACTTGGGCAGTAGGGTAGAAAGTAACTCCATATTAGTTTGCTTATTAGATGTATCACACAGTGAAACAGTGTTGATAACTGGATGACGAGGTTTCGAACAAAATTTATTGTTCACAGTCAGATCAATTGTTATCACATGACTTCGAAACCTGAGTTCTATGGTTTTCTTTGTCTTCTCTTATTCGTCGTCGTTGGGGTAGTAGAATTTTCCAGATATATGGGACAGGCGGAAAAACATAGCGATTAAAACGTTCAGCCAGGTATGTAGATGACACATTCAAAGGACTTTAAACACACGGGATATGAATAGATTTTTCGAACACATTAACTCAAAGGTGGAGGCAATTCAATCCACTTATGAATTGGAAACTTAGGAAGCGGGGATGCTTCCAATGTTGGATTGCAGCGTAAAAAGGAAAGAAGATGGGAAGTTAAATACACTAGTGTGTTTACAGAAAACCCACACATTCAAACAGATATTTGGACTTCTGATCATCCCATCCTATGTCAGTGAAAATAGGATTGGTGAAATGTTTAGGTGATAGAGCACAAAAACTAAGTAGTACCAAGGGAAATCTAAGACAGGAAGTGAGGAGTATAAGAGAAGCCTTGAAACTTAATAATTACCCTGACAAATTAGTCAGGAAATATGTAAGGAAATGTAAAAATAAAATAAATAGTGGTAGTAATGATAGTAATAGTGATAATAATAATAGTAGTAATATTAATGACGACATGCATGTCAAATATGCGCAGGATGATGACAACACCAACAATAAGGAATCTAAATCATCAGTGGTAATCCATACAAGAAGAGAACCTTGGAAACCTTACACAGAATTCTTAACAAGGCAGGCAGTAATAAAAGTGGCTGGCATTCAAACCAACCACAAACTCAGTTGGGAACAAGCTTCGTCGGTGAAAGGATCATTCTGTGGGGCCAGTTAAAACAAAACAATTTAGTTTATCTAATACCCTACTTGCAATAATTGTCAAGTCAAATATGAACAATAAATTTTGTTCGAAACGTCATGCAGTAAGTATTACTCATTCACTCTGTGATGCATCTAATAAACAATTAATTTGGAGAAACGTCAGTAGCAGCGGTGTTTATATTGTCGGGATAGAATTGCTAGCCTCATACCTTACCTTCCATCTTTACCAGTCTTATTACTAGCTTAACGAGGTGGCCAAGAATTGAATCTCGAACCACCTAATGCGTGGCTGGTCAACATTCTACGGCTATATCACCGACGCCCAACTTAGGTTTCGTGTGAGTCGGCCATCATCATCAAGGCGTATTCGCAACCTTGAAGCAATTCATGTCCCTACTTCTGAGATTCAAACCTGCGTCCCCCATTGCTGCAGTCAGAAGAGTTACCACTGAGGTATTCGGGCTCCTTACTTAGATATGTCACCATTTACTAATGAGCATTGAGTTTCATATGCCTAATATCTAACTAGATGATTTTATCAGGCATATTTCATTTTATAACATGGTCTAAGCGAGCAACAAATGCATTTCCGGTCAATTCTAATCAGACTTTACAATTACGTAATAAAACATCAGCCATAAATATTTGATAAGAAAATGTGGATCAATAAAATCAAATAAAACCAAACAGAATGTAGGTGGAATAATAATTACAATAAGCTGTAGAATCAAGAGTAAAATATTTAACTATAACGCAGTATCATAACGACAGTGGAGTAAGAAGTAATAAATAAAAATAATATTTACAATTATCCAGTGTCATCAAGAGGGACAACTATTAGAGATTGGAGTTGAAGGCTGTAGGAATGAAAGGGCATGAAAAAAACCTTTTCAGGATGTAAATACCGCCCTGAAAATTCCTAATGGCAACTGCCTTAGCTATGCTAAGCAGTCGAAGGCGTGGCGGCATCCTTGAATAGAATTGTAAAGGATAAATGTTTATCAGTCTTGTGCTACATATCCACTAGGACATGTGCAACTCCACATTGACTTTACAACTCCTTTACCCGACTGACCATATTGGAAAATTTTCAACAAGACGATCTTGGGCGGGCCGAGTCATCCCACCTATGTAACTGTCTTTCTCCACATCAACAGCTAAATTCACACATTCACATTGATGTGGTCAGACTCGATAACTTATCCTTCACCTACATTGGAATTTTGCAACAAGTGGTGGATTTCAAACATAGTATTCGAGGCAAAGAATATTTTAGCTATTATTTTTCGGAGTTTCGATTCCAGTAGTTCAATGACTGCGTCTCTTCTGAACGATACAATCACATATACAAATAAACGTTCCTTTTGTACAGTTTGCTAGCATTTCTGTCTATCTCTTCTCATCATTTCCAGTAGACTTCAGCAATTTTGTAATTTATCTACTACAGTATCTTGATGCTAACTTTGTCCCCAACAGTCTTTGTTTTTTTCGATCACATTACATTAGCCGGTGGTAGTAAGTCTGCTGAAGAGGGAATATAGAGTATGAGGCTAGAAATCCCACTGTGTGAAAACAGCATCATGCCCAGTGAAGCCTCATGCTCCACTCGGAGCTCAAAGATGGTGGCTTGCTCAAAACTTGAGCTGCCAAAGACCTCCATCATTGTATTTTGATGATTGTGCAGTTCCAGTTTAACAACGAAATCTACCGTCAAGTGAGAAGTGTGGCAAAAGGCTCCCTTCTGGGTCCTCTCTTGCCTGATATGTTTATAGCAAAATTTGGAAATCGTCCACTTAAGAATGTAATCAATAAATTGTCTACTTTAGATAAATGGATGACACTTTTATCTTGCATGAGAATAGAATCGATGCCAAGGTCCTTCTCAAAATGTTCAGTATGTCTCATCTACGAATTGCGTTCACATATGAACAGAGGAAGATAGCACCTTGTAAGCTCTTGATATCCACCTAATTAGAAGACAAGATGGAAATAGTAAGCCGGTGATTTTCTGGAATAAGTCATGGGTTGGCCAGTACACCCGTTTAAGATCATTTGTTCCTCTTGCATACAAATGAAATCTCTTCATCACCCTTAATTTTCTTGCTAGAAAAGTCTGTACAACTGACACTCTGGAGGATTAAATAAAGAAAATAGAACACGTATTATGTGAGAACGGATACCCAGGAGAATTTGTCAGCGTCTCAAAGATGAGAAGAGATAGAGACAAACGTCTGAGAACTATACTGAAGAAACTTTTGTATGTTCGATGTTACCGTTCAGAGGAGATGCAGTCATTGAATTTCTGGAAATGAAATTCGAAAAACTTATAACCCGAATATTCTCCGCCCCAAACACTGTGTTCGAAATTCATCACTTGTTGTAAAATTCCAGTTTAGGTAAAGGATAAGTTATCGAGTCCGATCAATTCAATGTGAATGTGTGAATTTTACTGTTGATGTGGAAAAAGACGCTTACATAGGTGGGATGACTCGGCCCGCCCAGTATCACCTTGTTAAATATTGTCCAGTATAGTCAGTGAGGTGAAATAGTTGTAAAGTCAATCAGCGGTTGCACATTGACATATCTCCTGGTGGATATGGAGCACGAGATTTATGAAAATTTAGCCATTACAATTCTATTCCAGGATGCTACCCCATTTCCCTAAGTCCTGACGCCTTCGACTGCTAAGCATAGCAGAGGCACTCGCCATTGAAAATCTTCAGACCAGTGTTTGTGTTTAGAGACATTTTTGTTCAATCCTTCTCACTCCTGTGGTCTTCCGCTCCAATCTAGAATAGTTGTCCCTCTCGATGGCACCAGATTACTGTAAATATTATTTTTTTTGTACTGCTCACTTCACAATCAATATCATACTAAGTTAGAGTTATATATTTTAGTCTTGATTCCACAACTTATTATGTTAATTATTCCACCTACATTCTGACTGATTTTATTTGATTTTATTGATCCACATTTTCTTATCAAATATTTATGGCCGATGTTTTATTACGTAAATGTAAAGTCTGATTAGAATTTACCGGAAATACATATTCGCTTGCTTAGACCATGTTATAAAATGATATATGCGAGTTAAAATCATCTAGTTAGATATCAGGCATATGAAACTCAATGCTCATTAGTAAATGGTGACGTACCTAAGCAAGGAGCCCGAATACCTTAATGATAACTCCTCTGACTGCAGCACTGGATGACGTTGATTCGAATCCCAGAAAGGGAGGACATGAATTCCTTCAAGGTTGCAGATACGCCTTTCTGATGATGGTCGACTCTCACTCAACCTAGGCTGAGCTTCAGTCGCACAGTGGTAGAATGCTCGCCAATCACTCCTCAGGTGGTTCGAGATTCGACCACCTGCCACAGACGCACTCCTTTATCTCGTTAAGCCAGTAATAAGATTGGTAAAGACAGAAGGTTGGGCATGAAGCTAGCAAATCCACCCTGTAAAAATATACACCACTGCTACCGAAGTTTCTCCATATTAGTTTGTTTATTCGATGTATCACACAGTGAAACGGTATTATTTACTGGATGACGTCTTGAACAAAATTTATTGTTCATATTTGACCTGAGAAACATTGCAGGTAAGGTATTAGATAATCTAAAATGTTATGTTTTAAAGGCTCCACAGGATTCTTCAACCGACAAAGCTTGTTTCTAATTGAGTTTGTGGTTGGTTTGAATGCCAGCCACTTTTATTACTGCCTGCCTTGTTAAGAATTCTGTGTAAGGTTTCTGAGGTTCCTTCCTTGTATGAAATTACAACTAAGGATGGAGAAATGCAGTTACATAGGTGGGACGATTCGACAATTCCACCATTGCCTTCTTAAACATTGTCCAAATTGGTCATTTAGGAAAAGAAGTTGCATTTTGGCATATCCCTTGATGGATTTGGAGCACAGCGCTGATAAAGATTCAGCTTTTAGAATACATTACATCTTGTTTCTGGTCTTCGCAGTGTCTTAATCTATGAAAAAGGGACTTGTTGTGGTATTTGTTGCTGCTACGAGTATCTGAAGTGTTTACAACTGGCTGATTCACAAGGTTCTAGTACTGAACTTGAGAAAAGAAGCATAATCGTGAATCGTAAGATATCTCAATTCACTACGAGATCATCTTTCCTAAAAAACTTTAAGTACGAACTTTTAAGTACTGCAGCCTCCAAATATTCAGTCATGTCTTTGCGTCTCAAACTGTAATCGTACAGCTTTCTCTTAATTGGTTTTCAAACAAATGCCGTGTATTTTGAGGAAGCGACAAAGAAGGAATATCGTGATGGATTAGTCTGCGCTTCAGGTCGAAGGATATTGTGTCACACGACCCACAGTCAATTGCTATTTTACTTGTGGATATCAGACGAAGACGCAATATTATTCAGTACATTCTCCCGGGAATTTTGTACATTTTATAAGTACTGCCCAGAATTATTCTGGGCTATTATTATTATTATTGTTATTACTATTGTTACTGTTATTATGTAAGTCCAGGAGTTATTCTTAAAATTTAGAAGACAAAAGGATTGAATTTGCCCATTGTAATTTTAATCCTGTCTAAGCCTGTTTTTAGGTAGGTATGGTGAGTGAATTGCAAAAAAAACTACTTTACAGTTAAAGGGGGATTAAATTTTCGATTAAGTTTAGTAAATATGTGAATATGGATAGATAAGGGGTTAAAAAAAGTGATAAGATTATAAAAATAAGACAAGAATGAACACAATTAATAGACTATTTTTGAGCAGTAATCACAACAACAACAACAACAACAACAACAAGAGAGAGTGAGACAAAAACACTGAGGAAGGGGAGACAAAAGACAGCGAGGAAACTAAAGATTATTTTATTATTATTGTATCCTTTAATTCCTAGAAGAACATAGGGCTTCAGCCGTGCGTCTCCCTTGCGTTCGGTTCTCTGCCAACGTCTTCACCTGGCTCCAAGTCTCCCCACACGTTTTCATCTCCTCCTCACATGACCACCCTTGCACTGACGACCAACTCACCGCTTCCCTTTCGGGTTCCACTCGAGTGATGGCTTGTCTAGTGATGTCACTTGGTGGTTTCCTCAGAGTTTGGCCAACCCAGTCCACCTCCATTTCTTCCTGCCTATTTGTTTCACAATCGGTTCCTGGTTGGTTCGCTCCCAGAGATCCCTCACTGTTGCTGATCTTTTCTGATAGGCCATCTGACCTTGAGTGGTATTGAGCGAAGACAACTGTTGATGAAGTTCTGTAGTTTGTTTGAGATGCTCTTTATGACGCGCAGTGCAAGTCTCTGATCCGTATAGTGAGTAGCACTAACTGACTTCACATTGGAGTTGAAAATCCGGATCTTATTCTGATTTTGATGCTGAGTGCTGTTGACCTCCACACAGACTTGAGAGTAGTGAAAGCTAGCTTGTCTTGCTTTTCCGATTCTTGCTTTGATATCCTCGTCAGTTCCGTCCGCCTGTATTTGAAACGATGCTTCCCAGGTAGGTGAAAGGGGTTATTTCTTTCAGGTTCCTTCCATTTACGCTGATTGTTGTCAGTTGTTGTTGTTGCTGTTGGTGGTGTTGCCCAGGAATCTTCATCACCTCTGTTTTCTCTATGTTCACCTGAATGGTGTCCTATCTTTGATGCTTCTTTTGCTGCTTGTTCCGCTGCTTCTTAATTATTTCCTGTAAGAAATTGAATAAGGGTGACATATTTGCGTAATTAGTGAGTCGGTGGCACTACGGTAGAATGCTCACAAACCACGCCTCAGGTAGTCCGGGGTTCTATCTCAGGCCGCCAACGCACTCCTTTACCTTTCCAAACCAGTTATAAGACTGATAAAGATGGAAGGCTGGGCATGGGGCTAGCAACCCAATCCCATTAAAATTAACACCATTTCTATCGAAACTTCAAGCCTCTGTCTTGAAGCCCTGTGTTCCACTAAGAACGTAAATAAACAAAATAATTACGTAATGGAGTGAGTAATTCAATATGTGAGTGGTTTGTAATCAGGGTCCATGCAAAAACAAAAGACATTTTATGTCATTTAAGAGTTCAGTAGGATAAAAGAATAAGAGATGGTTGCAAAAAACAAATAGAGTCCTTATCGACCATGATAATAGAGGTGAATCAACGATTTTCTTTCGTATAGACAGCTCCAGCTCCGGTAGAACTTCAGCAATGAAAGGGAGTCTAAAGTGTATTGTCTTGGTCAGGTCACGTTTTACTTTTGTAGATCACTTTGAAGGGTGTTTTCTTTTGCATAAACAGATTTGGTCTTCTCATCTAGATGGCTAGAGGCTGAAAAGTACAAACGAGACAAAAGAGAATTTTCTTAGGCAGGTTACTCCTCACTTTGCAAAATCACCTTGAAGGATGAGTTTGTGGAGATATAGTGGCCAGTGTCTTCAAGGTGATGAATTACTGAACTTCTTATAGAGCCACTGCTACCTATCTGCAACCATGCGGGATAATATTCTTGAACACGTTTACGCTGGAACCTAGTTGAACGACCAATATACCTAGTTCCACGAGAATAGATCAAATGATATATATATACATAGAAGTGATCCGACGCGAAATCTTATCCTTCCGGCTCTTGTAGACTAATGGACGACTGGAAAATACCACTCCTTGTGTTACTGTGAAGAAGGTTCTTCATAAAGAAACTGGAATCCCCTTCCTGTGGATACCACTGAGTAGGTCACGTTTGAAGTCAAGATTTTTCATGCAGGGTTTCTTTTCTGACACAGATGACGTCTCTTTTCTTTGAATTTTTGACTTGATTTTGTTTGTCGATAAATCTTCATGGATATCTGTTTCGAATGAAGATTCCTTTCAAAAGTCTAATTATCCTGAGATTAGCAAGAGCTATGATTAGGTTCCACTTAAGTCCGGTTGGCATCCAGCTGATTACAACTCGCTTATTAAATTATTCATCTCATTACGTAATTTTATCACCTTTATTCAACTTCCTATATGTAATCGTTAATTCCTACAGCAACAACTGAATTCATTTATGCGCAGATTGGTTAACAATTTGCAAATCAGGCGGGAGAGTGTTGTTGCATCATTTTTGGACAAAGCCTGCATCGAACGACCAAAGTACCTAACTCTAAAGGAACAGATGAACTGTGAAACATAATAATAATAATTTGCTTTATTCCAAAACAGTACTTGTGATACAAAATGGAATTCTCAGCATTTTTACTACAGTATTGCATCCATTTAGTACATTATCAATAGATAAAATTCTACATAGATTAAGGAAATCTCAGTTCATTATGACAACAACATATTGGCATGTTGATAGCAAAGCCAAAGTTGAACAGTGTTTGAAGGTATTAGAAAAGTAGGTGCTATCATATTTACTGGCATAAGCGGAAGAAAGAAACAAAGCAGCACATAATGGAAAAAAAGAGAGATTAGGAAAAGAAAGAAAGAAAACGTTGTACCTATAAATGATATGAGTTGGAAAGACGAGATCCTGTTGTACTACTGAATATTTAGTGAATTATAGGTGTCACACCTAATGCTTTCTTTATCGCACAGAACACGAGCTAAGTAGAGTATGGTTGAGTTTTTGTACTTGCTGGTGCGAACATATAATTTTCTATATAGGCTTCTGGTTTTGCTTAATGATATACGAGGGGAGAGTTGTGAGTGAAGAGGGTGGTGTGAATCAGATAAAATGGATTTGGCCCATTTTTCACATGAGTCCATGTGCTTGTCAACCAGAATATTGACAAGCTGGTTAAGTGGCACGTTGCTTACCCTGCTGACTTGGTCAGTGTAGGATCTTGTTCATCAGGTTATTGAAGAATAGTGAAGAATAGCAATGCTTGACTAAAAAACTCTATTCTCCAATAAAAATGATTACAGAAATTGTTTTCGGATGGTATTCAACAAAATAAGGGTAAAAATAGGAGATAAGACTGCAAAATAAGATAAGAGTGAAAGTGATTAGTAGATTATTTTTGAGCAGTACTCATAACAACAAAAACAGCAAAAGAGTGAGACAAAAACAGTGAGGAAGGGAAGACAAAAGATAGCGAGGAAGCCGGAGTGTTGCATCCCAATTTTATCTCTTGACGAAAACATCTCCCTTTTTCCCCTTTCACGCTGCTTGTTAATTAATTCCTATAAGAAATTGAATAAGGGTGACATAATTACGTAATCAGGTGAATAATTCAATAAGTGAGTTGTTGTTTGTGATCAGCGTCCACACCGAAACAAAGGAAATTTTGTGTTGCTCAAGAGTTCGGGAGGATGGATGAATAAGAAGAAAGGCTGACAGAAAGCAAATAGAGTTGATACCAACCAGAATAATAGAGATAGATGAAATATTTTCTTTTGTATACGCAGCTCCAGCTCCGGTAGGGCTTCAGCAGCGCAAGGGAGGCTAAGATAGATTGTTTTCACCAGGTCACTTTTGACTTATGTTGACCACCTTGAAGGAGACAGAACAGTGATTAGTTGACAAGGTCTTCGATTATCTCACTTTGTATAGAGCCGCTGCTACCTTTCTGCAGCGACGCAGGATAGTGTTCGTGAACCCTTTTTAGTTAAGACACACGTCTAACAATTGGTTCCACAGCAACAGATGGACTGATTACACACGTAGAAGTGGTTAGATACAAGATCTTGTCCTTTAGGCTTGTGCAGACCAGTAGGTAACTTAAGAATACTTCTTTCAGTGTTGCTTAGAAGAAGGTTCTTCTCAAAGATGACAGAACATAACTGGAGGTTCACGTAAAATTTTTTTCACATGAAGTTACGACACCATGTTGTCTATTAATAAATCTCGACAGATATCCGTTTTTATTTGGAGGTTTCTCTCAAATAGTCTAATTCTTCTTCTAGAGAATGAGGTCTACAAATAAGTTGGGCGCTAGTAGAAAGAGAGGCATAATTAGGCTCCGTTTATTTGCGATTGGTATTCAACTGATCGTAACTCGTCTATTAAAATGTATTCATCTCATTACGTAATTCTATCACCTTTATTCAACTTCTCATGTGTATTATTTGATTCCTATATCAGTAAATGAATTATAGTAGTCTGGTGGTGTTCCTACAGAGTATTATTCTCACAGTGACAATCATTGTATTCGTTGGTGTCAACGTCTGGAAACTATTCCCACAGTTCAATACTGCACTGAAATAACACGGAAGATCCGTCGATCAGGTGGATGATTTGAAATGCATGTAGATTAGTTATGGACACCAATTTGATGATTGGGATAATGTAGAAATTTTAAACAGAGGAAACACCGAAAGCAATGTCAAGGAATTACCAGAAGTCTGGTACTCAAGTGAATCAGCGATTAACAAACATACTGATGTAGACCAAATTTACCAACCAATAAATCACATGTGAATCACATGACGACAGAGTTCAAAATCCAAGTCAATAAAAAATGCAAAATAATTGGGCAAAGAATATCCTTTTCGATAATTCCTCCTCTTCTGGCTCTACAATTATATACGTATATGTTTATATACATAGAATATTCTAGAATAGTCACCAATAACAATATTGGTGTTTTTTTCTAAAGAATATCTATTTGATAGGTAAGATCAGCGGAATTACAGTTCATTAAAGATGCTTAAATTATAATAATAATAAAGATATAGTAGCAAATAGAATATCAACTAAAATTAGAAAACTTCCAAAAAATTGAGGATCATTCAAACCTAGATGGCCAGCCGAAACCTGACGCCCTTTGTACCATTTGGCCTCACTTTGTAGATGATCTTGAAAGACGATTCTGGTGGAGCTACGTGGCCTGAGTTCACCAAGTGCTCGAGAATTGAGCTAGTAATTGTCTTACATTGTCCCTTTGCTAACCATGCCGGATAATGCTCAGAGATGCGTTTGGAAAGCGTGCGCTTTGTGTTAAGTAACCTACATAGGTCAGTGAGACCAGTTTATCAGGACTAGTGAGATTATCAGAACATATGAGTTTAGCTAAGTTTAGAATGATTTATCTTACCCACGAAGATAACTGATTTGAAAAAAAACCTCAGCAATAGCAATGCATGCATTAAGACACAACCAAACAATAGAGTGGGACAGAGTCAAAATTCTAAAGATGGAGGTGGAGAGAAAGGTTGATTACTTACTGAATCCTGGTTCATCCAGTATACACCCAAAACAACACATGCGACAGAAGTGACTCAACGCAAATACCAGAAATATGTAAGATATTATTACTACCAGTCAAATCAGAGGAGGATAATAAATAATGTTAAAATGTATTTCAATTCACACATTATAACATTCTAACAAGTTATTTATTTATTTATTTTACTATAAAAACATCTTATTTCCCATCTGATTGTATTTGATTGATAACACTAATATTGTTTCTGAATGTACTTTGCCTCATAATAATTTTATTCAAATGTCTAATCATCAATTTTACTCACGTATATTTGTGAAGCAAGAAAGTTATGTTAGTGAGTGCCTTGATATGATTATGAGGAGCAATAAATTGTGCTCGAAGCGTGTGGTCATCAGTATAACAAACACAGTGTGTGATTTTAGCAAAATAAACTCTTATCCATAATGATGAGACCATACTATTCTGCAAAATTCGCCGTTGTTCTTGCTTTATTCAGAAACAATAACATAGTAAGAAAAAAGCTCTGAAAGAAGAAGAAAACAGAAGGTGATGAGAATCAAATTGTTGCAGACCCATTCTGTCCCTCTTCTCCACCCTCTCTTTTTCCCTCTCTCTCCCTTTATTAATTAAATCATACTGATAATTGAATTATACTCAACCAAAAGTATTTCATAACAAATTACCCAAGTGATTTTTCCTCATTTCTCACGTCCAAACTGAATTACAAAGTAGAGAAATAGAAGAGAAAGAAGAACGAAAGTTTAATATGGACACACGCAATGGGGAAATAATCTTATAATTTATATGTAAATTATTATCACTGTCAATGTTCACACTTGGTTTGATGTGATTTCTGACCTTCTGATAATAATGATATTAATAATAATAGTAATAATAATAATTTGCTTTATTCCAGAAACAGTACTAGTGGTACAGTGTGGAATTTTCAGCACATATCCATAATGTTTGCATCTAATTTTACAGACATTTAAAATAAGTATTAAACAAACGAAAAAATAAATCTGAAGACACCAACAGCAAAAAAAAACAGGATAAACACAAAATAATTATAAATGCGAAAAAGTACAAAAGTCTACCAAAGTCTAATGCAGTGTTTGTGGTGGTAGTGTGCGTAGTCCTGAATAATACAAAATTTTTTAAGGTAGTGACTATGGCGTTCACAACCAATGATTGTCAGTTTAATATTGCCGAAAAGTAAAGAAAATAAGAAAAAACAACCACGAAACTAATAATTACATGGTGGTTAATGACAGGACAATTTTGTACTACTCATAGTGCTAATAGAGTCGGAACCAGTAGATACACAATAGAAGGAATATAGTAAAGTACAAAAAAGGAAGCCAATGTTAATATTTTAGGTAGCTAAGTATGTTTAAGAAGGTGTTCACTATAGAATACAAAATAAGAGAGAAATAAAAGAGCACAAAATTATGTTATTAACAACAAAGCAAGTCATAGGTTTCGCGCTTAACATTGTCTCTGTCACTTAGAACACGGCCAAATATGGTATCGTTGAGTTCCTGTACTTGGTTGTACGAGCATAGATTATTTTATACTGATTTCTGGTTCTACTTGATGAGATACAAGGCAAGAGTTGGGAATAGAGGGTGTGTTGGGGGTCGGAGAGTATGGTTTTTGACCATTTTTCGCATGTATTCAGATGTCTATCAACTAAAGTAGTGACGAGCTGACTGAGATTAACACCACTAGTCCTACTAACTACCTTCAACATCCTTCTCAGGATGGAATAGTCCTTTTTCAGTAGACCAGGAAAGACTAACGGGGAGCAGTAAAGTAGAATAGGTAGGATACAAGAGTTGACAAATTGTGAAAGTAGAGGTTGGGTGATTCAAAATTGTCTAAGTTTCCTAATGTAGTAGGTAAGACAGAACACTTTCCTAGAAATCATTAGGATATGAGATGTCCAAGTAAGGTCAGAAGATAGAACTAGACCGAGGTATTTCGCATTAGACTTAGTTTCAATTTTAATACTATTCTTTCAGTGGAAAATCAAATATTAATCTTATGCATACGACGTAATTAGGAGAAGTTGGATTCGAAATTATCTTCCTGTCGAGATCCACCTGTCAATCTACGGACGACTACAGATATTGTTGACTGCAGCCTAGCAGATCCAACAGTAGAATATTCACATTGTAGCACTGTAGCAGCGTTGAAAAGAATGGAAGAAAAGTACCTACAAATGGTCTTCAAAAAGAATGGTTATCCACAAAATGTCATCAAAAAGTGTTTAAAGTCGAATCAAAACACTAACAAAGAACCATCATCAAAGACCATAAGAAAATTCATCCTACCATACATGAAAAATATCTCTGAAATAACAGCTAGAATACTGAAACCGTTTGATATAGATATATAGCACACAAACCAGTCAAATCGCTTAATTCGATATTATGTAAACCAAAAGATCCAACAGAAAAAGGAGATAAAATTAATACCATTTACAAAATAGATTGTATGAACTGTAACAGGCATTACATCGGTGGTCTAAGTGGGCGTCGCTTTCGAATCAGAATCCAAGAACATAAATCAGCCGTGAAAAGACACAATATGTATTCTTTAGTATCAATGCATATAGACAATTATGGTCATCAATTTGATTGAGATAATGTCAAAATCTTAGACAGAGGAAACACCAAAAGTGCCAGGGAATTCTTAGAAGCCTGTTACTCAAACGAGTATACGATTAACAAACACGTTAATATAGACGAAATATACCAACTAATAAAAAGTAAATCAGGTGACCAGAAAGTTTAAAATCGAAGTCCATGGGAAATGATCAATACATATGTAAAGACGGTTACCAGGAGACGCAATTATATCACTCACGAAAAAATTTAAATCATTTCACTTTATGCTAAATAGTGCGCTGAAAGGGGATGTTGTCCAGAAGGTGGACGACGAAAGCTCCGCAACTAAACCAACCAGCTCAGAGAACACTATTAATTGCAAATATTCACTATCCTCGGTGTACATGCTCCCTGGTTCAGTTCCTCACCGAGACACTCCTAAACAGCGAAACGAATTTTCTTTTCGATGACGCATTCTCATCGTAATTATATTTCACAGAGGATTCAATAGACCAATCAGGTACTGGTAAAATTTGTCCTCAAAAAATGTATTACTTGAATAATTGGAAGTGAGAAAAAGAGGCAGAAGTTGGCATGACGTCATAAGTGTGAGAAAATTACTACTCATTTTGATTAATTGGAGTAGACAGATGATAAAAATGTTTTTACATAAAATCTGTATGAAACTCAATGTTATTAATAAACAGTAATAGAGTGATAATAAAATATGCATGATGGGAATTATAGTGATAATAAAATAAAAATGACAATCATAATAGTAAATTTGCATAATAAAAAGAAGCAAAATTATAGTTAGAACGTTACTCTGAACATGGTAAGGAGATGGAATGTATGTAGTGCGTTTGAATGCAGAGGTACAGTTTCAGATCCTGAATAGCCAATGATTCAGCTATGTGCAGATGGTGTATTCGAAGTCGTTTCGTAAGATATTGAGGGCCTCTGTGTACTATTGTGAAGCATTCATGCGGCGTGTTTGACGCCCAGCTGGGAGTACGCCTGGCAAAGAGGCAAAGCTGGGAGACAGGCTGGCATATACACCCCATAGGAAATACCACATCTACTGAAACTTAGAAGGCCAAAGTCCTAGGCCCAGTTTTTCATTCGAAATGCTAAGAAATTACAAATCTGAAAATGGCGCTGTTTTGTTTGGTGAGGAGAATTTTCACGCCTTGCTTCCAGGAATATGATCGATTCCAAGCTAGATTATGAATTGACTTCCATGAGACCATCATTGAGAATCCTCAGGGAGTACTGGACATTTGCCTGTGGTTCTTCATTATTGTTATTCTCATGGTGTCTAAGTGTAAAATAGGGCTTCATCTACACATCTCCATTTTATTCTGTTCTCTCTGTCCAGGTCATCCTTGAACACAATCCTAACTCTTTCCTTGCCACCTGATATGCTATGTCACCTGGAAGTCTTGTGAGAGCTTACAACTAGTCCATCTTCTTTCCCTACCGCATATTTGTTCACCAATAGACTGGTAACTGTTTATGTGCCAGGGTTCTTTAGTGGTTGTTTGCAATCTGATATTCACTAACGAGCCAGGGAATACAGATGTTGATGAAAATCTGCAATCAGCTACTGGAAACGCTTTCGGTGATGCGTCCACTAAGTACCTTGTCCTGAGTGCTACTGAGTGAGTCGGTAGCACAGTGATAGAGCGCTCGTTGAACACGCAGGTGGTTTGGGGTTCGATTACCCGGCCGAAAATGCACTCATTTACCTCGCTAAGCCAGTAGTAAGACTGGTAAAGAGGGAAGGTTGGGTATGAGGCTGGCTAGCAACCCCATCCTGTAAAAATAACCACCACTGCTACAGAAACTTCAAGTTTCTAGCTTGAAGTTGCCCTATGTTCCACTGGATGCTGCTGGCCTTCATAGTGTTATCAGAGTGATGAAAATTTGCCTTTCTTTTCTCATCCTGGCTGTGACATTTTTGTTGGTGTTGGCTGTATCTGAAACGATGTTATACACTGAAGGCGAGTAGAGGAGATGACTTCCTTCGAACTTCTTCCGTTGGTGGAAGTTAGTACCTGTTATTGTTAGTTAGATATTATTAATCCCTCTCTCTTCTCTGTCTTCCCCTGAAATGCACTCATTTCTAACTATTCTGCCAACTTGATATATCTGTTTGTTCACTTGCAGCTTTGTGAGACACCAGACATAAATCGCCGGCGAATTTCAGATCTTCCAGTATCTTCTTGTCGGTTCTATACATGCCTATGTTCTTCATCCCCAAGCACCGTCTACCACATGATCCGGTCCACCACAATCAGAAATGCCATTAACGATTGTAGGCACTTTATTCATACTCCTGCCTTTACTTCAAAAGCTTGGCCAAGTTATTGACTACAAGTTACTTGCCATGTAGCCTAATTATACAGCTGTTGAGAAAGATTAATAAGGCCTGTAGCACTCTGTTGTGTTGAAGCAGTTTCCAAATTACTTAGTGGTCAACACTACTGAAGACCTTTTCAAAGTCTATGAAGCTGACATGAATAGATGGCTACCATTCTACGCTGTCTTCGATGATACATAGTGTTACGATTCGACCCGTGCATGATTTGTATAACTAACGATATAAGTCAGTGTTTCGAATTATTGAGTTTTCCAAGGGGGGTGTTTTAATAGTTAAAATTTTACCGCTCTTCTTCGACAATATCTGCACCCATAAATTCGTTTTAATTTCAGCTTTCAGAATTCCTCGTGGACGAAATATCCATTTATCCTAGTGTCTATGATTTCAGTTGCTTTTTCCCCAATAGAACATCAGGATTGTATCCACCTGCATTTTCATTAACTATTTTATTAAATCAATAATTTCAGAGGGGGTGGCAAATTCTATATTGATTGATTGATAAACTTTATTTTATCTATTCACATGTGGGATAACTGCAAAAAACGAAAACCAATCATAGTTAAACTCATCAGCAAGAACAAGTATTTCAACCAATCAGAATGCTAAAATTTCACTTTACAATGAAGATGGTACTAAAGATGTTGTCTAGGAAGGATAATAGCATCACCGCAGTTAAATCATCTAACTCATAGAGCAAAACAGCATGAAAACATTCATCTGAGGTATAAATTATCTCCACTATATGACAGTAACTCTATCAATCAATATTACTGGCTCACGTTATTGACTAACTGGCCGCAATTTCACGTAGAACTCGGCACAGAAGTGCAGCAATTCCAATTTGTTAGATACAATTAGTTATACCTAATTTTACCTAAAACTTTAAAATAACTATTTTGAGGAGTTATCGTGCACTGATGTGAGCCCTTCGTTTCTCCTTCTGTTTGGATTACTGGATTTTTATTGGCTGCTGATACTTGTAATACATCAGTGAATTACTGCATTTTCAAGGTTATTCTGACTGTACATATACAGAGTTTCTGTTCAGCACTTTGACTGTTGTTTGAGACAGTGAAAGCCCTCTTATCGACGTCCAAACCTTTCTTTTGTCTTTGGGTGCTGGCGGTGTTATTGTTTTTGTTGACGTGCGATTAGGAAAGATGAATCAGGGCATTGCGTTAGTATTCGCTCATAGTCCACTGGGTTGTAGCTTCGGTCATAACAAAGTTGCCACATTTCGCATACTAAACAAAGGTGGACAAAATAAGGAGTAAAAACGATTTAAAAGGACTGTAATATGAGGAAGAAAGAATAATGATGGTATAGGTTGAAAGATGCCACATGAAACTTTTTTATTCACACTGAGATTTCGCCATCAATTAATCGCTGAGACTGATGCAACCTCTCAAGTATGTGAAGTGGCCAGCACACCCCATCACTTCACTCCCTATCGGTGCAATCCACTTTTTAGCATCATCTTACACTTGATAGGAGCGAATTGCATGCTAAACATTCAAAGATTGCTGCTCAAGATGTTCAGAAGACTTCTCCCATCCAGGATGGAAATATCATCCGCATACTCTAAATCAACAAAACTGTACTCTGGTAACAAGTCAACCACAAAGTCTCTTAAGCCAGTTAGGGTCAATCTCATTAGGACATCTATGGTGAAATTAAGCAAAGATGGAGACAATGGGTATCCGTGACAATACTACTAGTTGTCAACTCTGCACTCTTAATAAGCTCTTACATGACTGCGTAACTTCTAGTAAAAAAATAGTAGAACTTCTTTATCGACACTCCTATCACAGCTAAAAATTACCATAGCACCTCTCGGTCGATGGAGTTGAATTCCGCTTTCAGATCCAGAAATGTAACAATTGTTGGGATAGTTATAGGAAGAGAAAGTTTATCTGAGAAATACGATGTGATTTACTTGTGCACTACATTTTAAACAGTCTGATCATAAGAAACTACTTGTCAGGTCAATTTATATAAAAAGTGAAAGGTTAGATTAAATAAGCGATTCAAGGGTGAGGAGGATAATAAATGGCACAACCTTTTTTCGCTTGTATAATCAGGTATGCACTACAGGTTACAGTAGGATCCAAGTAAAAGTTAAATTCTTTTGTACACACAAGAAGGTGAGCTTGATTCTCCGAAAAGCAGCCACCTCAGCGTAATTCAGCAAGGGTCCCTGAAACATTCTACAGATTACATTGAAAGCATTGAAGTAATGGGGTGGATAGCGACTAGTAGTGGAATCCAGGATATGCATTTCGTCCAATTCGGGATTCGTCAACTTAATGTACCTGCATTCCCTAGTAAGTGCGTCGATGGCACAGCGGTAGAATGCTCGCCCATCATGCCTCAGGTGGTTTGGGGTCCGATCCCCGGCAGACGCACTTTCTTGCCTCTGTAAGCCAGTAATAAGACTAGTAAAGAGGGAAGATTGAGCATGAGGCTAGCAAACCCTTCCCGTAAAAACAAACACCACTGATACCAAAATCTAAAGCCTCTAACTTAAGGCCGTATGTTCCACTGGGAACGTAAAGGAATATAAAATGATTTCCCAGTAAGTAATAGGTTCCGCACTGGGGCTGGGACCCAGTACTCTTCGTTTCAAACGCTAAAGCCTTATATAATAGACCATCATGGTTGGGAGAGCAATGTTTTATGTCATTATTAGTAAGTAGCCGATAGGTCAGCAGAAGCACAAAACTTCGGTGCAACCAATCAATGACAAAATCAAATTTAACGAAAAAACAAACCAAAACTGATGCCCATTGCACGAGAGGTGGCCCACGTGGCCGAAGTGGCCTAGATTTTCACGCTTTGGCACTTTAAACTGCGAGTACTTAGTTCACGTCTTACTAGAAACATTATTACTCAATGGAAAAGGCAAGGGTAGCCAGAAGATGAGTCTTAAATTGAACGAAATGCTAGTCAGAACCAATCAGGTTAACCCTTAAACATCGTTGAGACCTACCTAATAGAAGACGAAGTGTTAACAGAGACCAAACATTCAGTGTCCAGTCAGTCAACGGAAAGTCATAATTGACTTTGAAATAAATAATAATTGGCTGGAGGATTTCATGATGAGTTGACATCAGTTCGAGAAGCATTGGAAATCCATCTGGGAGTACTCTACAGCTGTTTCGTCAGCCCAGTTTAAGATGCTTCATCAGCACGCTTTCAACCCAGGACCTTCTAATTACAAGGCGAGCTCGTAGGCCTTAAGCCACTGGGACCCTATCCATTGGCCAACCCATGAATTCCAAATTCTGAAGATGAGGCAGTAACTCATGGAAGAAGACATTGAGAAGTGGTCACGCTATGTCATGAATTGGCAGAAGTTAGAATTCATGGGTTGGCCATTGGATCGGGTCCCAGTAGCTGTCTAATGGTCTACGAGCTCGCTGGCCTTGTAACCAGGAGGTCCTGGATTCGAAGGTTTGAGGTGAATGTCTACTACTGAAGAGTCCCGAACTACGACAACGGAAACCGATGTCCAGTACTCCGTGATGGTTTCTGTACTGGTTCTCTAACTGATGTCAGCTCATGATGAAATCCTCTAACCATTCAAACACAGTCCCTTCAAAAACCAATACATGATAAATAATAACCTTGAAATTTCTTTCCACACCAGTCCTATGATTCCTACTGCCAGTGGAGTCTACCACCTGTATTTATCAAAGTCTCAGATTTCAATTGTTTTTTCACAGCCATGTGACCATGTATGTTCTTCCACCGTCAAGTGGAAGGCGCGATTACTCCTCCCTATCTATATTTATCCACGCACGCACACACACATACACAAGCGTGTGTAAATTAGCAAACAACGTTGGAAATGACGCAGTCACTTGTTCAAGCTTAAAGCCTTTAGTAGAGTATATTGCCATCTTTTTTAATTATTACTAGGCAAGCTGTACACTATCAGCAGTGTTTTACAGAGTGAGGAGAGAATTTGTCTTAAAACCGTAATATTTATTTCTCTATGGGAAGGTAATCTGATATCAACATCTTTCTATTTCGAATAGAGTAAACTGGTAGGCTTTCAGCTCAACTATCCTCTACACTAGTTGAAAAAAAAACACTTCAAAGGATATCCGGTTTCTCATTTCAAAGTAAATAAATCAAAATTTTCGGTTCACTGATGATAATATTTCATTTTTAAATCTGTGCGAAGAGAATGAGTTCGAGAGGGGAAACATTCCAGTGAGCATAGTGAAAGTCTCCCGTCATCCGATAAATAAATAAAGACAGCTCAATCTTATTCTTATTTTGAAACATGAAGTCTGCAGATAGACTGTCTTGTCAGGAATCTAAGCGCTTGCTTGTAGTCGCTGCCGTCAAGCTTTGCATCAAGTTCGCATTTTGAAATTTACACAGACCGAGGAGGTGAAATTTCCTCATAGTTTGCTTTCAAAACCAAAACCATGCAGATCACACAGTGTATGTAATCTGCACAATACCATAAATAGTAATCAAGAAGGTGTGATGCAATATACTACTGACTGACTGACTTATATAAGTAGTTGGATGCCAGATCGAAGTGATCTAAACACTGAATGGGTGTTTGACTCATTTGAGGCTGATGTAAGAGGTATAAGAACAGAGCGCTGTGGGCACTGTGGCGGTAAAGTATAATTACATAATGGGTAAAAGTCTCACAGTGTTGTTATACACAGTAATATTTACTGATGAACACATGCTTCGAGCACAATTTATTGCTGCTCATCGTCATCATATGAAGGCACTACTCACACAACTTTCTAACTTCGTCTAGATGATTCCATCATTATTTTTCATCTCTTGATTTGATGACTGGTAGTAGTATTTTCCATATCTCCAGTATAAGTGATGAGCCATTCTTATTGCATGTACTGGGTGTAGACTCGATGAACATGAATTCAGTTATCAACCTTTCTCTATCTCTATCTATCTATATTACTTTTTAGAAGTTTAACCCTCTCCCACCCTATGGTGTGGTTGTGTGCTATTGCATGCATTGCAATTGCTGAGCTTTTTTCTAAATTACTTATCTTCTCTGGGTCAACCATTCTAAACTTAGCTAAATTCTTATGTTCTGACAATCTGACTACCCCTGACCTACTAGTTTGACCTATGTAGTTGACCTCACAGTCATTGCAGGGTATTTTGTAAATTATATTATTTTGTCTAATTGGGTCATCCTACACGGTTCTTTAGCCAACACAGCTTGTCTCTGAGTGCGTATGTAGGTTTGAATGTCACCCTAATTCCTGCTTTATTGTGAATCCTACGTAAGGAGGGTCTCAGATATCCATTCCTTATATTGTAAAACTGTAGATGCCTTATATTATTCCTTATTTATGTTACCACTATTATTCATATGAACCGTGATCAAGATTTGACCGGATAGTTACCACTATTAGTTTCCCCATTATTTTTATTTTACTTTTGACGTTTTCTGATCTTTCTATTGAATTTTATGGGATAGTTATTTGATAGCAACGCTTCTTCTTTAGGTTTTATTTCATTATTTAGGTTTCTTTTTGTACCACTTAGTGCTGTTGCCTGCCTTAACAGTTAACGAATGAGATGAATTAAAGTCTGAATATCTATTAGAATGCGTTGCTTTTTTATAAACGCTAGTGTGCAGTTTACCTTCTTCTGTTCGTTTTATTTTACAATCTAACATTATGGATAATTCTCCTTATTCATTTTCCGAATTCAGCTAAGGTACGAATGGTTGACTCCAAGAAGATAAGTAATTTAAAAAAAGGCTCAGCGATTGCATTGCATACGTTAACACGCAACCACACAACACGGTGGGAGAGGGTTAAACTTCTAAGAAGTAATCTAGGTAGGTGGAGAGAGAGAGATTGATTACTGGATCCTGCCTGGTTCATCCAGTCTACACCCAACACAACACGCGCACTAGGAACAACTGATCATCACTCATACCGGAAATACGGTGAATACTACTACCAATCAAGCCAAGAGATGAAAAATAATGATGGAATTATATAAACGAAGTCAGAAAGTTGTGTGAGTAGTGGCTTGATACGAGGATGATGAGCAGCAATAATTTGTGATCGAAGCGTGTGTTCATCAGTAAATGTTACGGTGTGTAACAACATAGTGAGACTTTATTAAAATAAATTTTACCCATAATGATGTAACAGGTGTCAGTCATTCGGTAGTATATAACGTCATGTAATTGTGTTTGTTCTGTTGACTGGTATTTCTATAGTATCAAGCAGTTCATTCATTATGATCTAAATAATTTTGGCTTTCAATGGAAAACTGTGGTGATTAGTCAACTGGAACTGTGTAACTTGCAGAGCTGAAATTAGTTTGCAGCTTCGAGAATTTGCTCCATTGTACTGACAGTTCACCCGAGTAGTCAATTTGCCAGAATCTGGATGATTTTAATTTAGTCGCCTCTACGATCTGAGTCACACTAATGATGAACTTGTCCCTGAACGAGAGAAACTGTCATCCGGTGTGTAGATCCCCTCTATAATCAGTGTAGCAAGCACTACTGCTGAATGATGTTAGTAGTATCTAACTACTTATTTCAATCAATCAGTAATGTATTGCATCACACATTCATGACGCTTTATTCAGAAAAGTAATCGGTCGCTGAAAATCAGGTGACATATATGCGATTAACTGGTTAACTGGTCAGAACTTTAATGAACCCCCCCCCGCCACACACACACAAGTACATGAGGTTTTATGGCACTATCCAGCTAACCAGGTTGAAGTTAGCAAAGCACAATTCAAACCGAGAACTCATGAAGTAAAAGCTGTCTGTTTAAGCCAGTGAACCAGATATAACCACTTGAGAAATTGTTACTGTTATTGGTTTGTACTAAATTGAACTGAAAGATTTATGCAAGGATATCACCATTTCAGAATGTTGGTCTTTATTAGTAATTAAAATTGGAATCCACTACTCCAATTTCTTCCTCTACCAAGGTCAGTAAATTCCCTGTGAAGATGTTGCGATTGAGATCTCCACTCGAGGCCAGTTGAATTTTAAGGCGATAGTATATTGTCCCTAAAGTTACACAGTCAAGAGGGTCACCTCGTGTAGGTTTGAAACAATAAACTCCGGGTTCGTCGGTGGCACAGCCGTTAGGGCGCTCGCCGACCATGCACATGGTCTGGGGTTCGATCCCCGACCAACGCACTCCACCTCGCTAAGCCAGCAACAAAAGACTGGTAAAGAGGGAAGGTTTGGCATGAAGCTAGCAACCCCATCCTGTAAAATAAACACTGCTAAAGAAACTTCAAGCCACAAGCTTGGAGCCCTATGTTCCACTGGGAAACGTGAAGGAAAGACAACAACAACTCGAGTTCTAGGTGGAAATATTCATGCATTCCAATGAAGGCATATACAGGCGATGACTTCTGAACAGGACATTACATGCCTCCGAATCCTCAGTTGCACGCACTGTTTACTGAAAAAACGAATGATATTAACTGTATGGGTTTTCTTAAAAAAAAGTGATCAAATAAGTGTCATTTCAAACTCTCCCAATAAGATGTGCGTGATCTCATTAATCAATAGTTGTCAGTATAGAAGACAACTTTTCAAAGGAGTGTCAGTTTTTCTCAACAGTGGGCATAATAGGAGATATTCTGAAAAGGGAGAAACTCTTGAGAAAATGAGAAAAGAAAACTTGTTTCCCACCGATTTGGACATCTCTTCATAATGTGTAGAAAAATGTTCATTCCTATCTATAATGGTTCTAATTGTTTTTTTTTATTGTTATTCCGTTTTCTACGTGCTCCACACCAAAAGATATCTAAAAGTCACGTAAATAAATGGGGATAATATATATATATATATTTATTCCCTGTGTTCCTGGTGGAACAGAAGGCCTTAACGGTACATCTTCACTCAGGGACAACTCAACCCCTCCTCTTACAGTTTGTCAACTCGTGCATCTAACCTATTCTTCTTAATTTCTCACCCTTATTCTTTCCTGGATTGCTTAAAAAGGACTATGTCATACTTCGTAGAACTCTGAAGACTGTCGGCAGGACAAGTGGTATCCCATTGGGCCATATCGTTGACATTGTCACTGATAGGCACTTGATGTCATGCAACAAATTCGCTAAAGGGATTTTGTCAGACTGTGAGCATCCACTTTACGTACCCACAGCTCCAACCTTGTCTCTCCTCAGGTAAAACAAGAAGTCTTTTCAGAAGACTTCATGTACTCACGTCTCAGTATAAAAATTCCACTAAACCATATTTGGCGGTACGTACTTTATGTGATGAAAAAAGTGTTAGGCATGAACTAACTAACCTTCTTTGCACTGGTAAATAAACCATTTCCTCCACCCTTAAAGCATCAAACTTTTTTGTTATTGTTCCTCATATATTTATAATCCTCTCAATTTTTTGTTTTTATTTGTTTATTTTTTCAAAAATGTGAACATCATTTAGGCTGTGTTATAACTGTTAATTTTGTATTTCCCCTCACTACACTATGTCAACAGAACATTAGATTCAATAATCTATAACATGCTAAAATTTCCAAACTGAATGGACAATATTGTTTGAAACAAACCCACTGTTATTATTATTATATTTATTATTCTGATTTTATACTTCGAATATTTTTGACTTTAAACAATGTGATAAATTTCATTCTTAATGTGAGTAAATCAGATGCAATATTGTGACAAATGCTGAGAATTCCATTCTGTATTATAAGTAGTGTTTTTGGAATAAAGCAGATTTTCAGTTGTCGGTCTGTAAGGATCACGGGTCGATATCGGTCAGAGAACCATTGGAAAACCACCTGAGACTACTAGACAGCAGCTTTTTCATCCTAGTTTGGGAACCATCAGCAGTACGCACCCACTGGGGTTCATAACCGGGACCTTCCACTTACAAGGCGAGCTCACAGACTATTAGGCCACTGGGACGCGATCCAGTGGCCAACACGAGAATTCCAACTTCTGCCAATTTATGACATAGCGCCGTCACTTCGCAATGTCATTTTCGATGAGTTACTGTCTCACCTCGAAACCCAGTGGCTTAGTGGTCTACTAGCTCACCATGTAACCAGAATGTCCTGGGTTCAAACCCTGGTGGTGGGTGCGTACTGCCGATAACTCTCAAACTAGGCTGATGAAACAGCTGTCCAGTACTCCCTGGTTTTAAATGGTTCTCTAACTGATATCAATCCGTGATCAACTCGTAAAAATAAAGTAGATTATTATTTCTATTCTCTTCTATCACGTTTAATTGTATCCGTGATCGCTCGCAAGCTTCCTCTTCCTACTCACAATATCTCCTTCCTGTTACACTCAAACACACGTCTAACTCCTCATTTCTCATTTGGGCTAGACTTCAACGATGACCTGGCGCGTAATATCACTCAGCAGTTCCTTCAGTGGGTCTTTACAGTCTATCATCTCCATTTCCATCTACATATTTGTTGAGTGGAAAGTTCTTAGTTGATTTGTCACCAGGGTTTCTTGTTACTTATCTTTTATGACCCGCCATCAAATCTACGGTGCTCATTCAGCGAAGGCAGCTGTTATAGGTGCTTTTCGTGACGTACCCATCAAGTCTCTGAAGCATATAAAAGCACTGACTTAACTTTAGTGTTGAAAATCTAGATCTTATTCCTTTTGCTGAGTACAGCGAATTCCCACACTGATTTCAGAGTGATACAGATCTGCTTGATTGGTTGTGACACCACCTGTGCTACTTGCAGTTGTTACTATGCTGACTAGGTAAGTGAAACAGGCGGATTCCTTTCATTTTTTCCGTCTATGCGTGTTGCTATTTTGTTGAACACCTTCATCATCTCTGTCTTCATTATATTCATTTTGAGTCCTGTTTTACTGCCTTTCCTATCAGCTTGCTGCTTTTTGCCAGTAGATCTCTGAGTGTGTGAGAAATTGGACGAACATCATCTGCAAAAGTTCAAATGTTACAGAGTCCTTTTGTGAATCTTTTCGCTACATGGGTTGACAGTTCAGCGGTAGAACGCTTGCCAAACAGGCCGCATGTGACCAGAAGTTCGATTCCCAGCCATCACACTCCTCAACTTCGCAAAAGTCAGTAGTAAGGCCAGTAAGGAAAGAAGATTGGGTATGAGGCTACAAATTTCACCCCATAAAAATAAAACCACTTCCAGTGAAACTTCAGAGTTTCCAATGGGAAGGTAAAGGAATAAAATTTTTAAAAATAAATTCTCGGTACATTTATACATGTGTTTCAGCTCCGTTCCGGTTAGAAGACAAAATCTCATCTTCCAAACGTTAAAATGTAATTACTTCTAACATAAAGCAGCATAAACTGAAACGAAAACTCTATCTGACTGTATCCATGTACTTAACCTTTATAAAATTGGCTTTACGCTTTCGTTCTTCTGATTATTACTCACACTAGCAGTTTATTTACTTAAATGTTTCTATGTGACATTTTTTGAAAAAAAAACCTGCTTTGTATAATGTCGTAATTTTTCTTATTTATTAATTGGGATATTGGTAATCCCATTGTCGCTAAATTTGTCTCTCTGTATATTTCACAATGTTATTTTAAAGATCCAGCGGTGATTGGTTGAAGGATTTTATCATTAGCTGACATCAGTTAGAGAACCATTGGGAAACCCCAGATAGCAGTACTGGATAGCTGTTTCGTCCTAGTGCTTTGGACTCTTCGTCAGTACACACCCACCGCCTGAGTTCGAATCCAGGACCTTCTGGTTACAGGGTAAGCGAGGTGGTTGACCCTGTAAGCCAGTGGGACTCAAGATGAAACAGTAACTCATCGAGGAAGACATTGTGAAGTGGTTGTGCTATGTAATGAATTGGCAGAAGCTGTAATTCGTGGATTGGCCACTGGATTGAAACCCAGTGACCTAATGGTCCACAAGCTCACTTGCCTTGTAACCAGAAGGTCTTTGATATGAAACTCAGTAGGTGGGTGTATACTGATGAAGAGTCCCAAACTAGGCTGATGAAACAGCTGTCCAGTACTGCCAGGTGGTTTTCAAATCGTTCTCTAACGGATTTCAGCTCATAATGAAATCTTCCAACCAATCAAACAAAAACAAATAAATGCCTACAAAACCAACAGTTTAAAATATAATGGTGACTTTAAAAAGGCATATCAGTTTAATAATCTGGTTTGATATAGAGTTCAAAGAATGAGTTTTATTTCCATGAAATTTAACAATATGAATCAAAAATTAGGCTAAATTAATTACATAATAAACTGACGAATCTCTGAAAACTAATCACTCTCACTACTACATGGACCCTAGTATTTAGAATAAATTCTGTCTATCAACTTTACATATTCCCAGTGTTTGCAAACCATATCTTTTCATCTCGTTTGCAATCTGGACAGCTTTGCCAGTCTCATACAAGATGCGGACGTTCCATTTCCCCACACAGACGTTTTCTTTTGTCGCAGGGAGACTTATCTTACTGAAGTTTCTGTAGCAGATTTTTTTACAGGGTGGAGTTGTTAGCATCACACCTAAGAAGGGGGATTTTACATGCGAGTGATATAGCCGCAACTGTTTTTGATATACGATTAAGGAAGTAAATTATTACACCTCATAAAATACGCATGTAGTTGTATTACACAAGTGTGAGCGATGGAACGCGAAATCGATGATAAGTTGTCGGAGCTGAAGCCTCAAGACTAAGACATCGAGAACTTGAAAGAAATTTGGAGGAAGTAACCTTCTTTACCTACCTGAGAAGCGTCGTTTCAACTACAGGCTGAATTGACGAGGATATGAAAGCGAGGATCTGGAAAGTAAGGCAAGCTTTCATTTCCATCAAGTCTGTGTGGAGGTCAACAGCACTCGGCAGGAAAAATAACATCCGGATTTCCAACTCCACTGTGAAGTCAATGCTACTACACGAATCAGATACTTCGCGCAGCGTCACGAAGGGCACTTTGAACAAACTACACACCTTCATCAACACCTGTCTCCTTTAATTCAATTTCAGATTTTCCCATCGATCGATTGGACCGAAGTGCTCAGTCTCAGGTTGACCTGTCGGCTTCTTGTGCAGATGCTTCAACGATGTCTGAACATCTGTCTTCGCTCAATAATCAAGATCAGATGGCCAGAAAAGATCATCAACAAGAAAGGATCTGTGAGAGCGAACCAACCCAGTAAGAACTGATTGTGCAAGATATATGCAGGAAGAAATGTAGGTGGATTGACCATGCTCTGAGAAAACAAATCATCAAGTGAGTGACACCACACGGCAGGCTCTCTCTCTCTGTCAAGTGGAACCCGAATGGGAAGCGGTTAGTTGGTCGTCATTGCCAGGGTGACATGGAGAAGGTGATGTGAAGATGAAATGAAAGCATGTGGGCAGGCATGTAGCCAGGTGAATAGGTTGGCAGAGAAAAAAACCCAATGGAGACGTAAGGTTGAAGTACCATGTTCCTCTAGGAACTAAAGGAAACAGTAATAATCAACTTTACACAATGTTCACTTACCTAGGCGATTCAGTATCTCGTTGTTATACACCTGGAGGTAGTTATCACGGAGCTTTGGAAGTAGATAAAATGCTTATTGCTCACTTGTCCACAACCTCTAAGTAGCTGACTTCTGTTTTAGAGATATGCTCGTCTGACTCAAAAAGCGTCATGATCTTAACCGTAAGAATTCACTCTTCACTAAGGATAAAACAAACAGTGATGAGCAATCAATTAATTCTAACTCATTCACACATCAGGTCTAGTGGTAACTTTTACCACTAGAGAGTTGGATGGTATCGTTTTGATTCAACGATGCAAATACCATTTTCCTTCTAAACTGAAGACATGGTTTACTGATAATTACAAATGAATAGTTTCTCCTGCTTGTTGCCACCAATCCCCTAACGACTGACTGAAATTTTAAAAGTTGATTGTTTTAAATTTTCCATAGTGATACTGGGCAGCTACTTTACCTAACAAGTGACTGCACATCATAGTGTATTTATTCCTTATGAATACTAACTGATATCGTACAGCTAAGTATATCGTGACTGAGTTTGACAGACTGGGCAAAATATCATTTTCGAATGTCCACTAACTTAAAAATATAGTTCTCAAAAGTAACTCACACCTCTATTATTTATGCTTATTTGTTCTCAAGGTACAGTGTACACTATAAATTATTTAAATTAATCCCAGCGTGTTAAGAAAATCAAAACAAGATTTTTTGAACGTTTCGCTGTGTAAGCCACAGCTTCTTCAGCTGCTGAAGAATCAATCTGACTCGGCGCTCAAATTATTCCAGGAGGTTCGTAATACCTACGGCCTGGAAACCTATTATACAGTGTACACTGTTGCAACATTCTTTCATTCTCAGTTTATTAGTCAGCACTCGGTTAATCGATAGTATACCGTTTTGGTGAGATCTAGCTGCAAGCTAAAGATTGTAGACATCAATTTACGTCAATGTTACGTTGCGAATCGAAGTCATGAGAAAAAACAATAACAAAGACTAACCTGGAGGAACTCACTAACCAATCACAGCATAATTAACGTGTGCAAATACGATTCGCAGACATAGGGTTTAACTTTCTGAGAAACATTCGCAAGCAGTACAGAATAACCTTCAGCAAGAAAACAACCAATCAGAAGACGTTGCTTCTCCGCTGACGATAATGTTCATAAAAATCTATAAATATGAGTTGATTTTCTCAATAGATTATCTGTTGCCTGGCCCTTGTCTTCTGCCGTTACACCGTGCCATGCATATGTCTTTACTATCCAAATTGCTGTTGATAGCGTCAAGCAGCTAACATATTCCATGATCTGAATAAATTTGGTTCCCATACGAAACTGTAGTAAATTTCATTTCGAACTGTGTAGATTGTAAGTTACGAACTTCATTCAAAGTATCATCATTTCGTTCAAGTAGCTAGACAACCATAATCCCGGTGATTTAAATTGACTCAGCTTTCTTCAAGCTGAGCCTAGGGAAAGCGAACACATTCAGCTTCAGATGATCTTCGCTGCAAATAAATGAAACAGTGGTCCGGTGTTTAGACCAATCACATTGACATAATGTCTATAAGAAGCCATACTGCTGCTTCTTAATGCAACTGGTATGAGACTATTCATAATAATCAGTTAGTTAGTCAGTCGGTAGTATATTGTACCTTAATTTTTGTACTCAAAATACGAGATTGTGTGTTGCGCAGTTGTAAGTGACAAATCAATATGTTTGCTTTTCTGTCAAGCTGAGGTATACCTCAATAATATCTTTCGTTTTCGGGAAATGAACTATCGCTCTATGCCAACCATCAGTGTTGGACAATACTGTTGCAACAGAAGAAGGTAAGACACGAAAGACAAGGTATATTTTCAAGTGATCAAACCGCCGTTAATATATACAGTTCATATTCTCTAACCAATCATTAGGCGTATGATTTTGGTTTACATCAAACGACATGAAATAGAATGTTCAAATATACATAGTATTCTGCTGCTAATGCAGTGCTGAACTGTAGGAAGAAGTGAAAATAACATTTCTTTGGAACACATTATCAGTATCCCACCACTTCACTCGTCTCCTCCCGTCAAAACCTTCGATTGAAGTCAGTTCGATCTTCTTGATGCTGGCGGTTTTGTAAGACTGATGAAGGTGTATCTTGCTTCTCCGCTTCTGATTTTAACATCTTCATCCGTGCAACCACCTGTAGTTGAAATGGTGGTGCCTGGATAAGTGAAGGAAGAAACCTCTTTCAAATTTCTCCATTTGATAGTGATTGGTACCTGTTATTATCGATATTGTTGTCGTTGTTTGTTTTCATCACCTCCATCTTCTATATCTTCACCTGAAGTCCTGTCTTCGCTGCTAGCCTCTTCCGCCAGTATGTTGGTTTTCGGCTGCAAGTCTTCGAATGTGTGTGACATTAAACACAAATCAACCACGCGCGAAATCTAGATCTTTCGGGGTCTTCTAATTGGTGGTCCAGCGTGTACCTGTGTCCTCACTCCTTGTGCACAGTCTGATTCATGATCCAGTCCACTACAATTTGGAATACCATTAGTGGTAGTAGGTAACGTTGTCTTCCTCCTATACTCAATCCAAGTGCTCCTCTGAGTTCCCGTTGTGGATCACATGGCACATGGCACTATATATATATATATATATATATATATATATATATAGTAACCAATATCAGATTGTGAGGTTACATAACTCAAGAAAACTATAGTTACAAGAAAAAGACGTAAACAGAGAAGAAAATTTTCTTTTCGACGATTCATTTTCATGAGCTGTACAATCGTGATTATATTTAACAAAGAAATCATTAGAGCAATAAATACTGGTAAAATTTAATTTGATTTTTAGATTTTCCCGTCGATTGATTGGACTAAAGTGCTCGGTCTAAGGTTGGCATTATGGCTTCTTGTGCAGATGCTTCGACGATGTCTGGGAATGTAACTGGAAGTTAGTTGGTGGATGGTGACTAGCAGTGGAATCCAGGATGCGCATTTCATCATTTTTGGGACTCGTCAGATGGATGTACCTATATTCCTCAGTGAGTGATGGTTCTCCCACCGAGGCTCGAAGCCAGTGGTTGTATTTTCAAACGCCAAAGCGTTACCCACTGGACCACTTGAGCCACAACAGACACCTCTTTTTCAACCAAGCACTTCGGTCCAATCAATCGACGGGAAAATCTAAAACTGAATTAAATAATTAATATGACCCGTTGCACAAGGGGTGGCTCTCGTGTACCAAGTGGTCTAGTGGATAACCTTCAGGCGCTTTAAAATATAACCACTGGGTCCGAACCCCAGTGGGAACATCACCACTCACTGCGGAATGTCGCTACACCCGGCTGACGAGTCCCAAATAGGATTAAATGCACGTTGTCCTTGATTCCCCACTAGTCACCATCCACCAATGAACT
>OX235271.1:195004125-195036149 GCA_944472155.2 Trichobilharzia szidati
GACATGTCGTCTATATATATATATATATATATATATATATATATATGTATATATTAGTCTTTTATATGAAATTGTTTTTATCCTAATAAGATATTTGTTGTCAAAATTAATCAACAAAAATAATATTTTGATAAATATGATTATCTTTCTCTTTGTAAGTCGGTTAGTTGACAATTTATCAAAATAAAGAAAAAAAACTAAGCGATTTTTTTATACGTACAGATTTATATATAAAATGTCCAGCTTTTTTGGAAACTCAAGGTGAAGTGATGTGGGAACTTTGTTTTACTTGTGTTTGTATAGTGCTTAATCAATATAATATACTTAGATTTTACAGGCTAATTGTATTGGAAATCAATAGAAGCTATTTTTTAAGAATAAATTTATTACTGTGTGATTCTTTATTGGGGTTCTGAGTGGAACAGCATGTCTCAACGTTTTTTTGTTCTCTGGGTTTCTCTTTACCTGGCCCCACCATTGACCATATTGTATCACCTACTGCTGAAATGATCTCCACTATGCCACCCTCGGACACATGGTATGCCCGTCGTTTCCCATTCAGGTTCGACTCTGGCGATAGTATAGCGCACGATGTCATTCGACTATCTCTCCCCAATCAATCTTCACTGTTTTCTGCATATTTGTTGGATGAGAGGTTCTTGGTTGAACTGTTCTTCATATTTCTTGCCGGTAATTCTTTCCGGACTTCCGTTTGATCTTCAGCATATATCCAGAGGAGGTGGCTATTCAAAAAAATTCTAAAACTTGTTGGAAATGCTTTTGGTGACGTGTAGGCCAAGTTTCTGACCTATATAGACGAACTGCCTGACTGACTTAACATTGATCTTGAGCAGAATCCCAATCTTGTTGTTTATGCTAGCTGGCTGGCTGAGTGCAGTGCAGAAGATTTCCAAACCGACTTCAGACTGATGAAGGTTTCTGTTGCTTTTCCGCTTTTGATTTTGACATCGTCATCCGTGCAACCGCGTGTAGTTGAAGTGGTGATGCCTTGATAAGTGAAGGAGGAAACGTCCTTCAAACTTCTCCATTTGATGGTGATTATAAGCGTTATTGTCAGCACAGAAGCAACGTCTTCTGAATGGTTGTTTTCTTGCTGAGGGTTATTCTGTTGTCTCTTTGTGGCCGTTTCTTAGAAACTTAAGCCATACATCTGCGAACAGTATTTCCACACATTGAGTCTGCTGTGACTGGTTGGTGAGTTCCTCAAGATTAAGCTTTGTTATTGTTTTTTTCTCATGACCTCGATTCGGGATGTGAACATTGACGTAAATTGCTGTCTACAACTTTTGGCTTGCAGCTAGCTCTCACAACAACGGTATACTATCGATTAACCGAGTGCTGACCAATAATCTGGGAATGAAAGAATGTTGCAACAATGTACACTGTACCTCGAGAACAAACAGGCATCAATAATAGAGGTGTCAATTACTCTTGAGAATCACGGAATATACACATTTGATCATAGGGAATAAAAAGACAGTTGCAGCAAAGAACATTTTCTTTTCTTTGTGTATTTATTTACATTTCTAACCCCCAATTGTACAATGTCAATCTTCTTAGTTATTATGCTACTTTGTTTGAGTTTTACCCATCCCCCTGGTTATTATGGCATTCTAATTCCTATTTGTAATTTTTATTAATTTGACCCCTAACCAGAAATTATTCTGGAACTTTCCCATCCATTTGATATAAATACACGAATGTGCAGCCTAGATGATGACTTCGTCGAAAAGAAAATTTTCTTCGCTGCAACTGTCTTTATTCCCTACTCTTGAGAACTATATTTTTAAGATTGTATACATTCGTAAATGATAGTTTGAACGGTATGCCAAACTTAGTCACCATACACTTAGCTGTACGATGTAGGTTAGTATTCGTAAGGAATAAATACACTGCGGTTTGCACTCACTTGTCAGGTAAAGTAGCTGCCTATTATCCCTATAGAAATTTTAAAAAAAAATCAACTTTCAAAATTTCAGTCTGTGTAGTCAGTTGTGTCATTGGAAATATTGAGTCAGATATTAGCTGATCGATGGCAACAGGCGGGAAACTCTGCTCACTGGTAATCGCCAATAGGTTATACCTGTCATCTAGAAAGAAACTGAATTTTGCATTGTAGAATCGAACCAATACCATCCAATTCTCCAGTGATAGACATTATCACTGGACCCACTGTGGGATTGATTTAGAATTAAGTGATTGGTCACCACTGTATGTTTTATCCTTACTGGTGAGTGGATTCTAACGGCTAAGATCATGACCCCCTTTGAGTCAGACACACACATCTCTAAAGCAGGAGTCAGATACTAAGAGGTTGTGGATAAGTGGGCAATAAGCACATTATCTAGTTCCAGAGCTGCATGCTAATTACCTCCAGGCATATAATATCGAGATAGTGAATCACCTAGTTCAGTGATCATAGTGTAAAGTTGATTATTTTTGTACTATTATTGTTTCCTTTTGTTCCTGGAGGAACATAGGGCTGCAGTCACATGTCTCCCTTACGTTCCCTTCTTCAAAAACGTTTTCACCTGGCCCCACGTCTGCCCACATGCTTTCATCTCCTCTTCACATCACCTCCTCCATGTCAACCTCGGACGACCAACTTGCCGCTTCCCATTCGGGTTCTACTTGACAGAGAGAGCCTGACGTGTGATGTCACTTGATGATTTGTTTTCTCAGATTACGGCCAGCTAATCTACCTCCATTTCTCCCTGAAGATTTGTTGCACAATCGGTTCCTGGTTAGTCAGTTAGCTCCCAGAGATCCTTTCCTGTTGATGATCTTTTCTGGCCATCTGATCTTGATTAGTGAGCGAAGACGGGTGTCCAGAAATAGTCGAAGCATCTGCACAAGAAGCTGACATGTCAACCTGAGACCAAACTCTTCGGTCCAATCAATCGACGGGAAAATCTAAAATTGAGTTAAAGAAGACAGGTGTTAATGAAGGTGTGTAGTTTGTTCAAAGTGCCCCTCGTGGTGCAGCGCGAAGTACGTGATCCGTATAGTAGCACTGACTTCACATTGGAGTTGGAAATCCGGATCTTTTTTTCCTGCTGAGTGCTGGTGAACTTCACACAGACTTGAAAGCTTGCTTTGCTTTCCTAATGATTCTTGCTTTGATATCCTCTCCAGTTCCATATGTAGCTGAAACGATGCTTCTCAGGTAGTTTAAGGAGGTAGCTTCTTCCAAATTTCTCCCAAGTTCTCAATGTCTTAGCCTTGAGGCCTTAGCTCCGACAACATATCATAGATTTCGCTTTCCATCGCTTACACTTCTGTAATACAACTACATGCGTATTTTATGAGGTATCATAATTTACTTCCTTAACTCTTTACCAAAAATAGTTGCGGCTAACTCACTGACATGTAAAATCCCCCTTCTTAGGCATGATGCTAACAACCCCACCCTGTAAACAAAGCTGCTACAGAAACTTCAGTAAGATGAGTCTCCTTGCGACAAAAGAAAACTTCTGTGTTGGGACATGGAACGTACGCACCTTGTATGAGACTGGTAAAGCTACCCAGATTGCAAACGAGGTGAAAAGATAAGGTATTCAAGTACTGGGAATATGTAGAGTTGACAAACAGAATTTTTTCTCAGTACTAAGGACCAGATAGTAGTGAAAGTGATTAGTCTTCAGAGATTTGTCAGTGTATTATTGAGTTAATTTAGCGTAATTTTTGATTCATATTGTTAAATTTCATGAAAATAAAACTCGTTCTTTGAACTGTATATCAAACCAGACTATTAAACTGATATACCTTTTTTAGGTCACCATTATATTTCAAATTGTTGGTTTTGTAGGGATTTATTTGTTTTTGTTTGATTGGTTGGAAGATTTTATCATGAGCTAAAATCAGTTAGAGAACCATTTGAAAACCACCTGGGAGTACTGGGCAGCTGTTTCATCAGCCTAGTTTGGGACTCTTCATCAGTATACACCCACCTACTGAGTTTCAAATCCAAGACCTTCTGGTTACAAGGCCAGCGAGCTCGTAGACCATTATGCCATTGAGTCCCGATCCAATGACCAACCCACGAATTATAGCCTCTGCTAATTCACGACATAGCGCGGCCACTTCGCAATGTTTTCCTCGATGAGGTACTGCCTCGCCTCGAGCCCCCGTGGCTTAATGGTCTATGAGCTCGTCTTGTTAGCAGAAGGTCCTGGGTTTTAAACCTCTGTGGTGGGATAGTACTGCTGAAGAGTCCCGAACACTAGGACGCAATACCTGTCTCGCAGTACTCCCTGGTGGTTTTCCAATGGTCCTCTAACTGATGTCAGCTCATGATGAAATCCTCCAACCGGTGTGAAAAGAAGGAGATCGTGTGAGTAGGAAGAGGAAGCTTACGGTTAATCGTGGAGACAGGTAAATGTGATAGAGGAGAATAATAATAATCTACTTTATTCCAAAACCAGAACTTGTAACACGGAATGAAATTCTCAGTATTTGTCACAATATTGCATCTGATTTACTCAAAATGTAAATAAAATTATCCACAGAAATTTGTCTACATTTACAGTAGGAATAAAGTCAAAAATATTCGAAGTACGAATTGAGAATATTAAATATAATAATAATAAGAGTGGATTTGTTTCAAACAGTATCGCCGATTCAGTTTAGAAATTTTAGCATCTTATGGATTGTTGAATCTAAAGTTCTGTTGATACGGTATGGTGAGGGAAAAAACAAAAAATAACAATTATTATAGAGCATAAATGATGTCTACACTTTTAAGAAAATAATCAAATAAAAACAAAAAATTGAGAGGATTATAAATATAAGAAATACAATAACAATAAAGCTTGGTGGAATAAGGATGGACAAAATGGTTTATTTACTAGTGGAAAGAAGGTTAGTCAGTTATTTCGTGTGTGACACCATTTGCAGCGCATAAAATACGTGCCCAATTACGGTATAGTGGAATTTTTATACTTAGACTTATGCGCATAAACTCTTCTTATGAAATGACTTCTTGTTTTATCTGAGGAGACACAAGATGAAAGCTGCTGGAAAGTAAAATGGATACTCACAGTTTGACAAAATTCCTTTAGCAAATTTGTTGCATGAAATCAAGTGCCTATCATCAATGACGATGTCAACGTTATGGCCCAATGGGATGCCACCACTAGCCCTACTGACAGCTAGTCTTCAGAGTTCTACGAAGCATGATATAGTGTTTTTAAGCAATCCAGGAAAGAATAAGGGTGAACAATTAAGAAGAATAGGTAAAATGCACAAGTCGACAAAGTGTAAGAGGAAGAGTTGAGTTGTCTGTGAGTGAAGATTTACCGTTAAGGCCCTTTGTTACACCAGGAACATAGGGAATATATATATATTGTGGTGAGAGCTGTCTACTAGCCAATTGGTTGACAGTAATTGAGGTCAAAGGTCAAGATGGACAGGCGGATACAGTTAACATATAGATGAACTGACACAGCCGCAAGAGATGCAAGGTTAACTTTGTGTGAGAAACAACCAATCAACAGACTGTATTTTCTACAAACAATAATCTACAATAATGTACATCAAAATATATAAATACGTGTTGATTTTCCGAAATAAACGTTCTGTTGCCTGGCCCTTGTCTTCTGTTGTTACAATATTACTTCTATTTCTTTATTTCAGTTTTGTACATCATTTGGTGCAGAACACGAAGAAAACGGAATAACAATAAAGAACAACTAGAACCACTATAGATGGGAAAGAACATTTTTCCATACATTATGAAGAGATGTCCAAACTGGTGGGAAACAAGTTTTCTTTTCTCATTTTCTCAAGAGTTTAAGCCTTTTTCAAAATGTCTTGTCTTATGCCCACTGTTGAGAAAAAAATGATACTCTTTTGAAAAAGTGGTCTTCTATACTGACAACTATTGATTAGTGGGATCACGCACATTTCAATGGGTGAGTTTGACATGACACTTATTTGATCACCTTTTTATTTTAGAAAACCGATACAGTTAAGATCATTCTATTTTTCGGTAAATAGTGCGTGCAACTGAGGAATCGGAAGCATGTAATGTCCTGTTTATAAGTCATGGGCTTTATTTCCTTGCATTTGAGTGTAAAGAAATTCCCACCTAGAACTCGAACTCAAAGTCTATTGTTTCCAAACTACAAAAGGTGACCATTTTGATTGTGTAACTTATTTTTTATTATTATTATTATTATTATTATTATTACAGTATTTTTGGTACAAGTATGAAATTTTCAGCATGTAATATCAGTAGCCAAAATTTTGCAGGCTGACCATACATATCAGGTGTGCGTCGGCAGGGGGTCGAACCCATGTGCATGGTCAGCGAGAGTCCTAACCGCTGTGCCACCGACGCACTTTAGGGATAACACACTATTGCCTTAAATACACCTGGCCTAGAGTAGGGATCTCAGTCGCAACGTCTTCAGAAGGAGTTTTGTGACCTTCAGAGAGAAAGAAACTAGGGTAATGGATTCCCGTGTTGAATACTAACAATGAACACTATTCTGATTTGGTTACACCTCTACGGAAATGCTTTCATTTCAATTCAGTGCTTTGCTGACTTCAACCTGGTCAGCTGGATAGTACCATAGAACCTCATGCACTTGTGTGTTTATGAGTTCTGACCAGTTAACCAATTAATCTTATACATGTCAACGACAAAATTTGGATTTTCAATACAAACATCAAGTCAGTCAGTTCTTCTGTGCGGATCAGAAACTTGGCCAGTGTGTCACAAAGAATATTTCCAACAGCCTGTTGCAGACCTTTATCAACAACTAACTATCTTCACTCTATACTGGAGATCAGATGGCCGGAAAGAATCACCAACAAGAAACTACAGGAACAAACAAAACAAGAACCAATCGCTCAACAAATATGCAGGAGAAAGTGGAGATGGATTGGATACTCGCTGAGGAGGCTGTTGGGTGACATCGCACGTCAGGCCAGTGCTAGAGTGGAACCTGAAAGGGAAGCGGAGATTGGGACGTCAGTGCAAGGGTGACATGGAGGAGATCGCGTGAAGAGGAGTTGAAACAGTATGGACTAACATGGATGCAAGTGAAAAGTACAGCAGAAGACAGAAGCAAGTGGAGACGTGCAGCTGAAGCCCTATTTTCCACTAGGAATTCAAGGGAACAATAATGATATAATAATGTCATTTGATTTTGAGTGACCGATTACTTTTCTGAATAAATCGTCATGAATGCATGATGCAATACACTACTGATTGATTGAAATAAGTAGTTAGATACCACTAACATCAATCAGCAGTAGTGCTTGCCAGACTGATTATAGAAGGGATTTACACACCGGATGACAGTTTCCCTCGTTCAGGGACAAGTTCATCATTAGTGTGACTCAGATCATGGAGGCGACCAAGTTAAAATCACCCAGATTCTGGCAAAATGAATATTCGGGTGAACTGTCAGTACAATGGAGCAAATTCTCGAAGCTGCAAACTAATTTCAACTTATCAAGTGACACAGTTCCAGTTGACAAATCACCACAGTTTCTGCTGGAAGTCGAAATTATTCAGATCATAATAGATGATCTGCTTGATACTATAAAAATACCAATCAACAGAGCAAACACAATTACATGACGTTATGTACTACTGAAGTAGTTGGACACCTCTTATATTATGGGCTAAAAATTTATTTTGGTAGAGTCTCACTATGTTGTTACACACTGTAATATTTACTGATGAACACACGCTTCGAGCACAATTTATTGCTGCTCATCGTCATCATATCAAGGCACTACTCACACAACTTTCTGACTTCGTTTATGTAATTCCATCATTATTTTCCATCGCTTGATTTGATTGGTAGTGGTATTTTCTATACTTCTGCTATGAGTGATGAGTCATTCCTATTGCACTTGTTGTGTTGGGTGTAGACTCAATGATCCAGGCAGGATTCAGTAATCAACCTTTCTCTCCGTTTACCCAGATTACTTCTTAAAATTTTGACTCCCTCCCTCCCATCCTTTTCTGTGGTTGTGCGATGTTAATGCATGCAGTGTGACTGCTGAGCTGTTTGCGAAATTACTAATCTTAGCGGTTGGGGTCAATCATTCTTGCCTTAGCTAAATTCTTATGTTCCGGCAATCTCACTACTCCTGCCTGATCTACTAGTTTGACCTATGACCTATGTAGTTCACTTAACTCACAGTAATTGCAAAGTATTTTGTAAATTATATTATTTTGTCCAATTGGGTCAACATACAGGGTCTTTAAACCCACAGAGCTTGTCTCTTAGTGAGTTTGCAGGTTTGAATGCCACCCTGATTCTTGCTTTATTGCTAATCCTACGTAGGGAGGGTCTAAGATATCCCCTCCTTATATGGTATAACTGTAGATGCTTTAAATTCTGTCTTATTTATGTTATCATTATTAGTTTCCCCATTATTTTTATTTTGCTTTTGACCTTATTTGATATTCCTAATGAATTTTGTAGGATGGTTATTTGACACCAACCAACTATTCTTCTATCTGTTTCATTTCATTATGAATTAAAGTCTTAATATCAATGAGCTGAATGGGTTGGTTTTTTATAAACGCTAGTGTGCAGTTGACCTTCTTCTGTTCGTTTTATTTTACAATCTAACATCATGGCTAATTCCGAATTTAGCTAAGGTTAGAATGATTTACCCCAACTGCAAAGATAAGTAATTTGGAAAACAGCTCAGCAGTCACACTGCATGCATTAACACACAGTCACACAATGGGGTGGGAGAGGGTTAAAATTCTATGAAGTAATATAAGTAGATGGAGATAGGGAGAGAGGTTGGTTTGTGAATCCTGCCTGGTTCATCGAGTCTACACCGAACACAACACGTGCAATAGGAATGACTCATCACTCATACCGGAAATATGGAAAATACTAATACCAATCATCAAATCAAGCGATGACAAATAATGATGGAATTATATAAACGAAGTTGAAAAATGTGTGAGTAGTGACTTGACATGATGACGATGAGCAGCAATAAATTGTGCTCGAAGCGTGTGTTCATCAGTAAATATTACTGTGTATATCAACACTATGTGAGACTTTATCAGAATAACTTTTACCCACAGAGGAATTATACTTTACCGCCACAGTGCCCACAGTGCTCTATTCTTATACCTCTTATATCAGCGACAAACGGCGGGCAATGAGGAAGCAGGCATAAAATGGATTCACACAAAAAAAGACTTGGAGGATCTGGACTTCGCCGATGATATATGTCTGATTTCCCACAAACTGGAAGATATGCAAGCGAAAAGCAACAAGTTGGCAAAAGAAGCATCAATGATAAGACTTCAGGTGAACATAGAGAAAACAGAGGTGACGAAGATTCCTGGGCAACACCACCAACTGCAACAACATTAACAGACAACAATCAGCATAAATGGAAGGAACCTGAAAGAAACAGCCTCTTTTACCTACCGACCTGGAAGCATCGTTTCAACTACAGGCAGACGGAACTGAAGAAGATATCAAAGCAAGAATCGGAAAAGCAAGACAAGCTTTCACTACTCTCAAGTCTGTGTGGAGGTCAACAGCACTCAGCATCAAAATCAGAATAAGATCCGGATTTTCAACTCCAATGTGAAGTCAGTCAGTGCTGCTCACTATACGGATCAGAGACTTGGCCAGCGCGTCATAAAGAGCATCTCAAACAAACTACAAACCTTCATTAACAAATGTCTTCACTCAATACTCAAGATCAGATGGCCGACCAGAAAAGATCAGCAAGAGGGATCTCTGGGAGCAGGAACCGATTGTGAAACAAATAGGCAGGAAGAAATGGAGGTGAATTGGCTGGCCATACTCTGAGGAAACCATCAAGTGACATCACTACACAAGCCATTGCTCGAGTGTAACCCCAAAGGGAAGCGGTGCAAGGGTGACTTGGAGGAGGTGATGTGAAGAGGAGATGAAAGCGTGTGGGCAGACATGGAGTCAGGTGAAGACTCTAGCAGAGAAGCGAACGCAATGGAGACGCACGGCTGAAGCCCTATGTTCCTCTAGGAATTAAAGGAAATAATAATAATAATAATTACATCAGCCTCAAATGAGTCAATTACCCATCCAATGTTTAGACCACTTCGATATCGTATCCAACTACTTATATCAATCGGTCAGTAGTATATCGCATCGCGCCTTCTTGATCACCATTTATGGCATCATGCAGATCACATACACTGTGTGATCTGAATAGTTTCGGTTTTGACAGGAAACTATGAGGAAATTTCACTTTCTCGGTCTGTATAAATGTCAAAATGCGAACTCGATGCATAGCTTAACGACGACTACAAGCAAGCGCTTAGATTCCTGACAAGACAGTCTATCTGCAGACTTCATGTTTCATACGAACAATAAGACCGGTCTGTCTGATAGCAGACTTTCACTGTGCTTACGAGAATTTTCCCCTCTCGAACTCATTCGCTTCGCACAGATTTAAAAATGAAATATTATCATCAGTGAACCGACTACTTTGATTTATTTACTTTGAAATGAGAAACCGGATATCCTTTGAAGTGTTTTTTTTCAACTAGTGTAGAGGATAGTTAAGCTCAGAGTCTATCAGTCTACTCTCTTTCCAAATAGAAAGATGTTGATATCAGATTACCTTCCCATAGAGAAACAAATATCACGATTTTAAGACAAATTCTGTCCTCACTCTGTAAAACACTGCTGATATTGTACAGCTTGCCTGGTAATAATCAAAAAAGATGGCAATATACTCTGCTAAAGGCTTTAAGCTTGAACAAGTGACTGCGTCATTTCCATCGTTGTTTGCTAATTTACACACGCTTGTGTATATGTGTGTGTGTGAGCGTGGATACATATAGATAGGGAGGAGTAATCGCGCCTTCCACTTGACAATGGAAGAACATATATAGTCACATGGCTTAGAAAAAACAGTTGAAATCTGAGACTTTGAAAAATGCAGGTGGTAGACTTCACTGGCAATGTGAATCATAGGACTGATGTGCAAACAATTTTCAAGGTTATTATTTATCATGTACTGGTTTTTGTAGGGATTGTGTTTGAATAGTTAGAGGATTTCATCATGAGCTGACATCAGTTAGAGAACCATTGAAAGATCACCATGGAATACTGGACAACTGTTTAGGTTGTCGTAGTTCGTGACTCTTCAGTAGTACGCATTCACCTCAAAGCTTCGAACCTAGGACCTCCTGGTTACAAGGCCAGCGAGCTCGTAGACCATTAGGCAGCTATTGGGACCCAGTCCAATGGCCAACCCATGAATTCTAACTTCTGGCAATTCATTACACAGCGCGGCCACTTAGCAATGTCTTCTTCGATGAGTTACTGCCTCACCTTCGGAATTTGATACTATGAAAATACCAGTCAAGAGAATAAACCCAATTACATCACGCAACATACTACTTATTGACTGCGTCGGTGGCACAGTGGTTAGGACTCTCGCCGACCATGCACATGGTCCGGGGTTCGAACCCCTGCCGGCGCACACCCGATATCTATGGTATGCCTGAATTTGGGCAACCGATATCCATGCTGAAAGTTCCACACTTGTACTGAAAATACGGTGTGGAAATCAAGCTGTAAATCAAAAAAAAAAAAAAAAAAAAAAAAATATAAGTAGTTTGATACCTCATACATCATTATAGATAAAATTTATTTTTAATAAAGTCTCACAGTGTTGTTATACACAGTAACATTCACGGATGAACACACGCTTCAAGCACAACTTATTGTTGCTCATCGTCATCATATCAAGACACTAATCACACAACTTTCTAACTTCTTTTATACAATTCCATCATTATTTTCCATCGCTTGATGTGGTAATTGGTATTAGTATTTTCCATATTTCTGGTATGAGTGATGTGTGATTCTTATTGCACGTGTTGGGTACACACTCGACGAACCAAGCAGGATTCAGTACTCAATCTCTCTCCCTATGTCCACCTACCGATATTACTTCTTAGAATTTTGATTCACTCCGTCCCACCGTATTGTATGATTGTGTGTTAATGCATGCAGTGCTACTGCTGAGTTTTTTTCTAAATTACGTATCTTCGTCGGATCAATCATTCTAACCATAGTTAAATTCTTATATTGTGATAATCTCATTACTCCTGTCTGATCTACTAGTTTGACTGACCTGTGTAGTTGACTCATAGTCATTGCAAGGTATTTCGTAAATCATATTATTTTGTTCAACTGGGTCAACTTACAGGGTCTTTTAACCTATAGAGCCTGTCCTACCTGAGTGAGTTTGTAGCTGTGAATGCCACTATAATTCCTGCTTTATTGAGAATCCTACGGAGGGAGGGTCTCATATGTCCCCTCCTTATATGGTAAAACTGTAGATGCCTTATATTCTTTCTTATATATGTCATCATTATAAGTTTCAACATTATTTTTATTTTGCTTTTGACCTTTTCTGATCTTTCTAATGAATTTTATAGGATAGTTAGTTATTTGATACCAACCAGCTATTCTTCTATCTGTTTTATTTCATCATTTAGGCTTTTGTTATACCACTCAGTGTTGTTATTGCTCGGTTTTTTAGACACTTAGCTAAGGCTGTCTTTACAGCTAATGAACGAATGAGATGAATTAAAGTTTAAATATCTATGAGCAGGATGCGTTGAGTTTTTATAAACACTAGTGTCCAGTTTACCTCCTTCTGTTCGTCTGATTTTACAATGTAGCATCATGGCTAATACCGAATTTAGCTGAGGTTAGAATGATTGACCCCAACCGCGAAGATTAGTAATTTCGAAAACAGCTCAGCAGTCACACTGCATGCATTAACACACAACCACACAATGGGGTGGGTGGGAGAGGGTTAAACTTCTAAAAAGTAATCTAGGTAGGTGGAGATAGAGATTGATTGATTACTGAATCCTGCTTGGTTCATCGAGCCTACACGCAACACAACACGTGCAATAGGAATGACTCATCACTCATACTGGAAATATGGGAAATACTAGTACCAAACATCAAGTCAAGCGGTGGAAAATAATGATGGAGTTATATAAACGAAGTTAGAAAGTTGTGTGGTGAGTAGTGCCTTGACATGATGACGATGAGCAGCAATAAATTGTGCTTGAATCATGTGTTCATCAGTAAATATTACTGTATAACAACACTTTGTGAGACTTTATCAAAATAAATTTTACCCACAACGAAATTATACTCTACCGCCACAGTGCCCACAGTGCTCTGTTCTTATACCTGTTACATCAGCCTCAAATGAGTCAAACACCCATGCAGTGTTTAGATCACTTTGATCTGGCGTCCAACTACTTAAATCAGTCAGTAAGCCAGTAGTATATCGCGTCACGCCTTCCTGATTACCATTTATGGTATTGTGCAGATCACATACACTGTGTCATCTGAATTGTTTTCGTTTTGATAGGAAACTATGAGGAAATTTCACCTCCTCGGTTTGTGCAAATTTCAAAATGCAAACTTGATGCATAGCTTAACGACGACTACAAGCAGGCGCTGAGATTTGCAATTAATAGTGTTCTCTGAGCTGGTTGGTTTAGTTGCGGAGCTCTCGTCGGCCTTCTGGACAACATCTTCGGCGCAGTATTTAGCATAAAGTGAAATGATTTGAATTTCTTCATGAGTGATATAATTGCGCCTCCTGGTAACTATCTTCACATATGTATTGACCATTTTATATTGACTTGGATTTTAAACTTCCTGGTCACCTGACTTACTTTTCATTACTTGGTATATTTCGTCTATATTAACGTGTTTGTTAATTGCATAGTCGTTTGAGTACCAGGCTTCTAGGAATTCCCTGACTGCATTTTTGGTGTTTGCTCTGTCTAAGATTTTGACATTATCCCAATCAAATTGATGACCATAATTGTCTATATGCATTGATACTAAAGAATATATATCGTGTCTTTTCACGGCTGATTTGTGTTCGTGGATTCTGATTCGAAGGGGACGCACACTTTGGCCGATGTAATGCTTGTTGCACACAAATCAAATACTCAACTTTACTAGCAATAATCCAGTTACTCACAAACGAAACTGTGTGCAGACATTGTTTCAAAGAGTTCAAAGATATTGTAGCACTCCAGAGTTGAGAAGAATGGAAGAAAAGTACCTACAAACGGTCTTCAAAAAGAATGGTTATCCACAAAATTTTATCAAAAAGTGTTTAAAGTCGAGTCAAAACACCAATAAGAAACCATCGTCAAAGGCCGCCAGAAAATTCATCCTACCATACATGAGAAATACCTCTGAAATAACAGATAGAATACTGAAACCGTTAGATATAGATATATCTCACAGAAGGCAGTCAAATCGCCTAATTCGATATTATGCCAACCGAAAGACCTTTCCAACAGAAAAAGGGGATAAAATTAATACCATTTACAAAATAAATTGTATGAACTGCAACAGACATTTTATCGGCCAAAGTGGGCGTCCCCTTCGAATCAGAATCCAGGAACACAAATCAGCCGTGAAAAGACACGATATGTATTCTTTAGTATCAATGCATACAGACAATTATGGTCATCAATTTGATTGGGATAATGTTGAAATCTTAGACAGAGGAAACACCAAAAGTGCAGTCAGGGAATTCCTAGAAGCCTGGTACTCAAACGAAAATGGAATTAACAAGCACGTTAATATAGACGAAATATGCCAAGTAGTAAAAGGTGAGTCAGGTGACCAGAAAGTTTAAAATCCAAGTCAATAGAAAGTGGTCAATACATGTGTATAGATAATTACTGGCAGACACAATTATATCACTCATGAAGAGATTCAAATCATTTCACTTTATGCTAAATATTACGCTGAAGATGTTGTCCAGAAGGACGACGAAAGCTCCGCAACTAAACCAACCAGCTCAGAGAGCACCATTTGTTGCAAATCATCCATCTGAGTTACAAATCTCTATTATTTCAAGCACTTAGATGTCTGACAAGGCAGTCTATCTGCAGACTCCATGATTCAAAAGAACAATAAGACTGGTCTCTCTGATTGCAAACTTTCACTGCGCTTACTAGAATTTTCCCCTCTCTCACTGATTCCCTTCGCACAGATTTGAAAATGAAATATTATCATCAGTGAACCGACGATTTCGATTTATTTACTTTGAAATGAGAAACCGGATATCCTTTGAAGTGTATTTTTTTCCAACTAGTGTAGAGGATAGTTAAGCTCAGAGTCTATCAGTCTACTCTTTTTCCAAATAGAAAGATGTTGATATCAGATTACGGTTTTAAGACAAATTCTGTCCTCACTCTATAAAACACTGATATTGTACAGCTTGCCTAGTAATAACCAAAAAAGATGGCAACATACTCTACTAAAGGCCTTAAGCTTGAACAAGTGACTGCGTCATTTCCAACGTTGTTTGCTAATTTACACACGCTTGTGTGTGTGTGCGTGGATAGGGAGGAGTGATCTCACCTTCCACTTGACGCTGGAAGAACATATAGTCACATGGCTGAGAAAAAACAATTGAAATCTGAGACTTTGATAAATGCAGGTGGTAAACTTCACTAGCAATACGAATCATAGGACTGGTGTGGAAACAAATTTCAAGGTTATTATTTATCATGCATTGGTTTTGAATGGTTAGAGGATTTCATCATGAGCTGACATTAGTTAGAGAACTATTGAAAGACCACCATGGAGTACTCGACATCTGTTTCGGTTGTCGTAGTTTGGGACTCTTCAGTAGCACTCACTGACCTAAAAACCTAGAACCCAGGACCTCCTGGTTACAAGGCCAGAGAGCTCATAGACCATTAGGCGGCTACTAGGACCCGATCCAATGGCCAACCCATGAATTGTAACTTCTGCCAATTTATGACATAGCGTGGCCACTTCGCAATGTCTTCTTCGATGAGTTACTGCCTCATCTTCAGAATTTGGAATTCTTGGGTTGGCCAATGGATAGGGTCCCAGTGGCTTAAGGCCTACGAGCTCGCCTTGTAATTAGAAGGTCCTGGGTTGAAAGCTCAGTGGGTGGGTGCGTGCTGACGAAGTGTCCCAAAATGGGCTGACGAAACAGCTGTAGAGTACTCCCAGATGGATTTCCAGTGGTTCTCTAACTGACGTCAACTCATCATGAAATCCTCCAGTCAATTATTATTTATTTCAAAGTCAATTCTGACGTTCCGTTGACTGACTGAACCCTGGATGTTCGGTCTCTGTTAACACTTCGTCTCCTATTAGGTATGCCTCAACAATATCTAAGGGCTAACCTGATTGGTTCTGACTAGCATTTCGTCCTACTTAACATTCATCTTCTGGCAATCCCTGCCATTTCCATTGAGTAATAATGTTTATAGTAAGAATTGAACTCAGTACTCGCAGTTTAAAGTGCCACAGCGTGAAAATTTAGGCCACTTTGGCCACGTGGGCCACCCGTCGTGCAGTGGGCATCAGTTATGATTTGTTCTTTTGTCAAATTTGATTTTGCCATTGATTGGTTGCACCAAAATGTTGGGCTTCTGCTGACCTTTCGGCCTCTAGTAAAGACATAAGACGTTGCTCTTCCAACCATAATGGTCTGGTAGATAACGCTTTAGTGTTTGAAACAAAGGCTACTGGGTCTCAGCCTCATTGGGGACACCATAACCTACTGGGGAATCTTTTTTATACTCCTGTACGTTCCCAGTTGAACAAACGGCTTTAAGTTAGAGGCTTGAGATTTTGGTATCAGTGGTGTTTGTTTTTACGCGATTGGGTTGCTAGCCTCATGCTCAACCTTCCCTCTTTACTAGTCTTATTACTGGCTTACAGAGGCAAGAAAGTGCGTCTGCCGGGGATCGGACCCCAGACCACCTGAGGCGCGGTTGGCGAGCATTCTACCACTGTGCCACCGGTCCACTTACTGGGGAATGCAGGTACATTAAGTTGACGAATCCCAACTGGACGAAATGCTTATCCTGAATTCCACTTCTAGTCGCTATCCACCCCATTACTTCAATGCTTTCAGCGTAATCTGTAGAATTTTTCAGCAACCCTTGGTGAACTACGCTGAGGTGGCTGCCTTTCGTAGAATCAAGCGCACCTTCTTGTGTGTACAAAAACATTTTACTTATACCTGGATCCTCCTGTAACCTGTAATCCATACCTGATTATACTAGAGAAAAAGGTAGTGTCACTTATTATCCTCCTCACCCTTGAGTCGCTTGATTAACCTAACCTTTCACTTTTTATATACATTGACCTGAAAAGTAGTCTCGTATGATCAGACTGTTTAAAATGTATTGCATAAGTAAATCACATCGCATTTCTCAGATAAACTTCCTCTCCCTATAACTATCCCAATAATTGTTACATTTCTTGATCTGAAAGCGGAATTCGACTCCATCGACCGAGAGGTGCTGTGGTAATGTTTAGCCGTGAAAGGAGTGTCGATAAAGAAGTTCTACTAGAAGTCACGCAGTCATGTAAAAGCTTATTAAGAGTGAAAAGTTGATAACTAGTAGTTTTTGTCAGGGATATCTACTGTCTCCATCTTTGCCTTATTTCACCATAGATGTCCTAATGGGATTGATCCTCACAGGCTTTAGCGACTTTGGGGTTGACTTGTTACCAGAGTACAGTTTTGTTGATTTATAGAATATGCGAATGATATTGTCATCCAAGATGAAGGACGTCTTCTGAACATCTTGAGCAGTATTCTTCGAATATTTAGCATGCTATTCGCTCCTGTCAAGTATAAGATGATGCTACAGGAATGAACTGCACTGATTTCTAGTTTTAAAACAGAGAGTGAAGTGTTCGGGTGTGCTGGCCACTTCACATACTTGGGAGTTTGCATCACTCCTAATGACTAAGTGACAGCCAAATCTCAGCGTGAATAAAAAAGGCTCATGTGGCGTCTTTCAACCTTTATTATTATTGTTATTGTTCCCTTGGTTTCCTAGTGTAACATAGGGCTTCAACTGCATGTCTCCACTTGCTTCTGTCTTCTGCTGTACTTTTCACCTGCATCCATGTCAGTCTATAATGTTTCAACTCCTCTTCACACGATCTCCTCCATGTCACCCTTGGACGTCCCACTCGCCGCTTCCCTTTCGGGTTCCACCCGAGCTATGGCCTTACGCGCTATGTCACTCAGCGGCCTCCTCAGCGAGTGTCCAATCCATCTCCACTTTCTCCTGCATATTTGTTGGGCGATTGGTTCTTGTTTTGTTTCTTCCCATAGTTTCTTGTTGTTGATTCTTTCTGGCCCTCTGATCTTCAGTATAGAACGAAGACAGTTAGTTGTTGATAAAGGTGTGCAACAGGCTGTTGGAAATATTCTTTGTGACACACTGGTCAAGTTTCTGATCCGTAGAGAAGAACTGACCGACTTGACGTTTGTATTGAAAATCCGAATTTTGTTGTTGATGGTGAGTTGAGTGACGAAGATTTCCAGATTGATTTCAGGTTGATGAATGTGTTTCTCGCCTTCCCAATTCTCGAGTTTTACATCCCCATTCGTTCCTCCTGTGGTTGAGACAATGCTCCCTAGATAAGTGAGTGAATGAAGTAACCTCTTTCAAATCCCTCCCGTTGATGGTGATTGGTGCTGGATGTTGCTGCTGTTGTTGTTGTTGGTTGGTTATTTTGATAACCTCCGTCTTGTCTATGTTCACCTGGAGTCCTATCTTCTCTGGCTGCTTCTTCGACCAGTTTGTCAGTTTTCGCTTGTAAGTCTTCGATTTTGTGTGACATCAAACATAAATCATCGACGCGCGAAATCCAAGTCTTCTAGGGTCTTCATGTCGGTCCAGAATATCCCAGTCTTCTCGTTTCCCACTATCTGACGCATAATCCAGTCCACCACAATTAGGAATATCATTGGTGATAATAAGCACCCGTTGTTTGACTCCTATGTTTACTCCAAACGCCTCACTGAGTTTTCAAGCTACGCCATCACTATTCTACCTCCTCACATTATATTCTTTTTGAATTTTTTTTACACCCTATTTTGTCCATTTTTTTTTGTAGTTCGTGGAATGTGGCAACTTTGTTATGACCAGAACAACAACCTTGTAGACTATGAACGAATACTAACGTAATGCCCTGATTAATTTGTCCTAATCGCACGTCTTCAGTAGCAACAACAATAAAACCGCCAGCAGCCAAAGACAAAAGAAAGAGCCGGACGTCGATAAGAGGGCTTTTACTGTCTCAAACAACAGTCAAAGTGCTGGACAGAAACTCTGTATATATACAGTTACAGTGACCCTGGAAATATATTAATTTGGTGATGCATCACAAGTATCAACAGCCAATAGGAATTCAGCATTCCAAACAGAAGGAGAAACAAAGGGCTCACATCAGTGCGCGATAACTCCTTAAAATAGTTACTTTAAAGTTTTAGGCAAAATTAGGCAAAACTAAGTGTTCATAACAAACTTGAATTGTTGCACTTCTGTGTTAAGTTCTACATGGAATTGCAGCCAGTTAGTCAGTAACGCTAATCAAAAATATTGATTAGTCGATTTACTGTCATATAATGAAGATGATTTATAGCTCAGATGAATGCTTTGGCATTGTTTCGCTCTGTGAGTTGGATGATTTAACTGCAGTCATGCTATGTCCTTCCTAGCCAACATCTTTAGTACTGTCTTCATTGTAAATACAAAATTTTGGGATTCTGATTGGATGAAATACTTGTTTTTGCTGATGACTTCAACTATGATTGGTTGTTTTTTAGAGAGGAAACAGGAAGAAAAGTGCTACAGGATTCTTTCCAAATATCGTACTCAGATTAATTTGCAATTATCTTGCATGTGAATTAATATAACAAAAATTATTGATTTAATAACATAACTAATTAAAATGCAGTTGGATGCAATCCTGAGGTTATATTGCGGAAGAAGCAACTGAAATCACAGACACTAGGATAAATGGATATTTCGTCCACCAGGAATTCTCAAAGCTGAAATCGAAACGACTTTATGGGTGCAGAAATTGTCGAAGAAGAGCGGTAAAATCTAAACTATTAAACCACTAACCTTGGAAAACTCAACGACTCTAAAAACTGAGTTACATTGTTAGTTATACAAATCATGCACGGGTCGAATAGCAGTGGTATGTATCATCGAAGACAGCGTAGAATGGTAGCTATCTATTCATGTCAACTTCATACACTCTGTAAACGTCTTCGATCGTGTCGACAGATAAGTAATTTGGAAACTGCCTCAACACCATAGAGTGCAACAGGTCTCATGAACCTCAGTCAACAGCTACACGCCAAATAACTTACAGTCAATAACTCGGCGAAGCAATTCCATATTAGTTTGTTTATTAGATGTATCACACAGTGAGTGAAACAGTATTATTTACTGGATGACGTTTCGAACACAACTCACTTATTGTTCATAATCATATTAATTGTAATCACACGATTTTGACACTTGAGTTTTATAGTTTTCTTTGTCTTCTATTTGTCGTAGGGGTAGTAGAATTTTCCAGATATCTGGGTGGACAGGTGTTGAATCATTCCTGTTACACGTGTTTGCAGGTGATTCGATAAACAAAGACCCCATTATCAATCTCTCACTCCACCCTGTGACACTAAAGCTGTCATCCTATCCCATCCTGTTGTGTGGTTGTGTGTAACTGCAGGTGGAGCTATAGCTGAACCATTCTTTAGATTTCTTATCTTATTCGGGTCAACTAATCTAGGTTTTGCTAAGTTTTTATGTTCGGCTAGTCTGACTGCCCCTGTTCTACTAGTTTGACGTATGTATTTGACCTGACAATCATTGCAGACAGGGTATTAGATAAACTAAATTGTTTAGTTTAAAAGACTCCACAGGATCCTTTAACCGAAAAGCTTGTTTCTAATTGAGTTTGTGGTTAGTTTGAAAGCCAGCCACTTTTATTACTGCCTGCCTTGTTATAAATTCTGCTTAACGTGGTTTCCGAGGTTTCTTCTTTGTATGGAACTACTACTGATGATTTAGATTCCCTATTATTGGTGTTGTCTTGCGCATATTTGGCATGCATGTCATTATTAATTGTCATTATAACCTTAATCATCATTAATAATTCCATACAAGAAAGGAACCTCGGAAACCTTACTCAGAATTCCTAACAAGGCAGGCAGGTATAAAAGTAGCATTCAAACCCACAAACTCAATTAGAAACAAGCTTTGTCGGTTAAAGGAGTAATCCTGTGGAGCCTTTAAAACAAAACAATTTAGTTTATCTAATACCCTACTCGCAATGACTGTCAGGTCAAATGTGAACAATAAATTTGGTTCGAACCTTTGTCATCCAGTAAATAATACTGTTTCACTGTGTGATACATCTAATAAACAAACTAATATGGAACTTGGACCGGATCATACTGTAGACGGTGCTTTGGAATCGAGAACATAGGCGTGTATTGGACCGACAAGAAGACACAGGAAGATCTGAAATTTGAGGACGATTTATGTCTCGTGTCTCACAAAGCTGAAAGTGAACAAATAAAAATATAAAGTTGGCAGAGTATTTAGGAATGATAGTATTTCGTGTGAAGAGAGAGGGATTGAAGACATTCAAGTAACAATAACAGGCACTAACCTCCATCGACTGAAGAAGTTTGAGGGAGGTCATCTCCTATACTTGCCTTCAATGCGTAACATCGTTTCAAATACAGCCAACACCAACAAAAATGTCAAATCCAGGATGAGAAAAGCAAGAGAAATTTTCATTACTCTGATTACACTATGAAGGCCAGCAGCATCCAGTGGAACATAGGGCTACTTCAAGTTAGAGACTTGAAGTTTCGGTAGCAGTGGTGATTATTTTTCCAGGATAGGGTTGCTAGCCTGCCTCATGCCTAACCTGCCTCACTACTAGCTTAGCGAGGTAAAAGAGTGCGTTGGCGGTCGGGTAATTGAACCTCAAACCACATGCGTGTTCAACGAGCGCTCTATCGCTATGCCACCGACTCACTCAGTAGCACTTAGGACAAGGTACTTAGTGAACGCATCACCGAAAGCGTTTCCAGTAGCTGATTGCAGATTTTCATCAACATCTGTATTCCCTGGCTCGTTAGTGAACATCAGATTACAAGCAACCAATAAATAACCCTGGCAAATAACCAGTTAACAATCGACTGGCGAACAAATATATGGTAGGAGAAAAAGATGGACTACTTATAAACTCTCAGAAGACTTCCAGGTGGCATCGATTATTAGGTGGACCTTTGAGTTGAATACAGATTTAGAGCAGCTAGTTAGGAGTGTGTCCAATGATGACATGGACATGCTCAAGACTTTGAAACCAAGAGAATAATAATAATTATTATTGTTCCCTTGGGTTCCTAGTGGAACATAGGGCTTCAACTGCACGTCTCCACTTGCTTCTGTCTTCTGCTGTACTTTTCACTTGCGTCCATGTTATTCCATACTGTTTCATCTCCTCCTCACACGATCTCCTCCATGTCACCCTTGCACCGACGAACCACTCGCCGCTTCCCTTTCGGGTTCCACTCGAGGGCCTGACGCCCGATGTCACTCAACGGCCTCCTCAGCGAGTGTCCAATCCATCTCCACTTCCTCTTGCATATTTGTTGGGCGATTGGTTCCTGTTTCGTTTGTTCCCATAGCTTCTTGTTTGTGATTCTTTCCGGCCATCTAATCTTCAGTATGGAGCGAAGACAGTTGTTGATAAAGGTTTGCAACAGGCTGTTGGAAATATTCTTTGTGACCCGCCAAGTTTCTGATCCGTAAAGCAAAATTGACTTGACGTTTGTATTGAAAATCCGAATTTTGTTGTTGATGTTGAGTTGAGTGACGAAGATTTCCAGATTGGTTTCAGGTTGATGAATGTGTTTCTCGCCTTCCCGATTCTCGATTTGACATCCTCGTCCGTTCCTCCTGTGGTTGAGACAATGCTCCCTAGATAAGTAAGTGAATGAAGTAACCTCTTTCAAATCCCTCCCGTTGATGGTGATTGGCACTGGATGTTGCTGCTGTTGTTGTTGTTGGTTGGTTATTTTCATGACCTCCGTCTTGTCTGTGTTCACCTGGAGTCCTGTCTTCTCTGGCTGCTTCTTCGACCAGTTTGTCGGTTTTCGCTTGTAAGTCTTCGATTTTGTGTGACATGAAACATAAATCATCCACGCGCGAAATCCAGGTCTTCTAGGTTCTTCACGTCGGTTCAGGATATCCCTGTCTTCTCGTTTCCCACTGTCTGACGCATAATCCAGTCCACCACAATTAGGAATATCATTGGTGATAATAAGCACCCTTGTCTGACTCCTGTGTTTACTCCAAACGCCTCGCTGAGTTTTCCGTTGTGGATCACTTGACATGTGCCGTTGTTGTACAGCTGTTGAATAAGGTTGATGAATATTTTGGGGTACGCCGTAGTACTCGAGTAGTTTCCAAATTACTTCGTGGTCAACGCTGTCGAAGGCCTTCTCAAAGTCTATGAAGTTGAGGTAGAGATTTGATTGCCATTCCATGCTTTGTTCGATGATAATGCGTAGAGTTGCAATTTGGTCAGAACATGATTTGCCTTTCCTGAATCCAGCTTGTTCTGGTCGGAGTTCTGTATCCAGTGCGTCCTTGATTCTCTCCAGGATGATGCGACTCAGGATTTTACTTGGCGTCGACAGGAGCATGATTCCTCGCCAGTTCTTGCAGAGTCCCAGGTCGCCCTTCTTTGGTAGTTTCACAAGGTAACCTTTCCTCCAGTCAGTAGGCACCTTTCCCTCTTTCCAGATCTTTTGCAATAATGGAGTCAGCATATCTGCCGTCGTTTCTGGGTCCGCTTTCAGTGCTTCCGGGGGTATTCCATCTGGTCCAGCTGCTTTTCCAGCTTTCAGAAGCTTGATTGCATTCATGACTTCAGCTTTCGTTGGAGGATTGGTGTCAACTTGCAGTTGTGTACGTGCTGTTGTTGGTATTTCTGGACGGGTTGTAGGTGGTGGTCGATTCAAGAGTCCTTTGAAGTGGTCCGCCCATTGTTTAATCTGTCTTTCTTCTTTGGTAATTGGGTTCCCTTGGCTGTCTTTTATAGGTTTCACTTGTGTTGATCTCTTCCCGGATAGAGACTAGGTTATCTGATATAGTGTCCTCAGGTCCCTTTTGCCTGCTGCCTTCTCAGCTTCAGTAGCCAGGTTGTCGTAGAATTGTCTTTTGTCCTTCCTTGCACTCTTCTTCACTTCTTTGTCCAGTGCTGTGTAAGTTGAGCTCAGCGTCTCTTTCTCTTGTCCATCTTTGCATTGAATCATTTTTTCTTTCACCTTTCTCCTCTCCTCTATTAGTTTCCAAGTGTCTGTTGAGAGCCATTCCTTGTCTTGTTTCTTCTTTCTTCCTAAGACCGTTGAGCACGTTTCGTTGAAAATTACCTTCAGAGAGTTCCAATGGTCTTCCACGGATGATTCCTCAGTGGTGCCACGTAGTGTTTCCTGCTTTGCTCTGACCGTCGCAGTTTAAAATGTCCTGTGTGATTGTGTCCTTCAGTTTGTGAGAGTTGAACTTGCATTGTGGCCTATCCCCAGGTATCCTCGAGGCTTTCAGCTTCACCTTGAATGTCCCTTGTACTAGATAGTGGTCTGAACCCACATCTGCTCCTCTCCTCGATCTCGTGTCCAGTAGGCTCCGTCTCCACTTCCTTGAGATTGAAATGAAGTCTATCTGGTTTTTGGTGTGTCCATCTGGTGAAATCCATGTTGCCTTGTGTATGTTCCTGTGTTTGAACACACTGCCTCCAATCACCAAATGATTGAAGGCGCAGAAGTCTGAGAAGAGTTCGCCATTTTCGTTCATTTCATCGGGGGCCTCACGACCCATGGTGAGTTCTCTTCCTGTATTGTCTCCTCCCAGTTTCGCATTCATGTCGCCCATCAGGATTTTGATATCGCTCTTTGGGACGTTGTCCATTACTGTTTGTAGTTGACTGTAGAAATCCTCCTTCTTCTCATGTTCTGAGGCGTTTGTAGGCGCGTAGCACTGAATGATTGTAACCTTCCTTCCTTTTGAGTTGAACCTGGCTGTCATTATCCTGGAGGAGATTGGTTCCCACTGCATGAGAGCTTTAGCCGCTGTTGGTGACATCATGATGGCTACTCCCTCGGTGTGCTCGTGATTGTCCTCTGGGTGACCGGAGTAGATTATTGTCTCTCCAGTTGATAGTTGGCTCCTTCCACATGCGTTCCATCTGCTCTCGCAGATTCCCAACACTTCTATTTTATATCTCCTCATTTCTGCGGCTACCTGAGCAGCCTTCCCAGCTTCGTACATTGTACGAACATTCCATGTCCCCATCCTTATTTTCGCTTTCATCGAAAGGAGGCACATCGGCTGACTGGCTTCCCGAAGGCTTTCACCAGCCCGCGTCATTTCACTTCCCCGATTCCAGCGAAAAATAAGGTTATTGTTTGTAATTTTAGAATTTTGAATATATTTGTGCGTTGAAGTTTTAGTAGCAATTTGGTTAAGTTTTGGGGGTGGAGTTGCTAGCACCACGCCCCAACCCTCCCTCTTTATCCGGGCTTGGGACCGGCTAGAATACTAGTGACCTAGTAATCTAAGCGAGGTTCAAGAGAATAATAGTAATGAAGAACTTCAAACAACTGTCCAGTATTCCCTGAGGATTTTCAGTAATGCTGTCATTGATGTCAGTTCATAATCTAGCTTGTAAACGATCGAATTCCTGGAGTGCAAGGCATGAAAATGGAGCAAAAGAGCATAATTTCCAGTTTTTTATCAGTTTCTAGGCGATTTGAGTGAAATACAGGGCCTGAGACTTTGACCTTTTAAGTTTCAGTAGCGATGGTATTTTCTACGGAGTGTATCTGCTAGCCTGTCTCCCAGCTTCGCCTCTTTGTCAGGCTTACTCCCAGCTAGTCGTCGAGCACCTCTTCGTCCATGAATGCTTCACAGTGGTAGACAGAGGCCTTCAATTTCTTACGAAAAGACTTTGAATACACCATATGTACATAGCTAAATCATTGGCTATTCAGGATCTGAAACTGGACCTCTGCTTTCAAAAGCACTACATACATTCCCTCTCCTTACCATGTTCAGAGTAACGTTCTAACTATAATTTTGCTTCTTTTTATTATGTAAATTTACTATTATTATTGTCATTTTTATTTTATTATCATTATTATTCCCATCATGCATATTTTATTATCATTCTATTGCTGCTTATTAATAACATTGCTTTTCCATACAGATTTTATATAAAAACAATTTTATCATCTGTCTACTTCAATTAATCAAAATGAGTAGTCATTTTCTCCACACTTATGACGTCATGCCGACTTCTGCCTCTTTTTCTTACTTCCAATTAATTAAGTAATACGTTTATCGAGGACAAATTTTACCAGTGTCTGATTGATCGTCTTGTGAATTCTTTGTGAAGTATAATTACGATGAAAATCCGTCGTCGAAAATAAAATTCGCTTCGCTGTTTAGGAGTATCTCGGTGAGGAATTGAACCCTAGAGCATGTACACCGAGGATAGTGAGTATATGCAATTAATAGTGTTCTCTGAGCTGGTTGGTTTAGTTGCGGAGCTTTCTTCGTCCTTCTGGACAACATCCCCTTTCAGCGCAATATTTAGCATAAAGTGAAATGATTTAAATTTCTTCATGAGTGATATAATTGCGTCTCCCGGTAACAACCATCTTTACATATGTATTGACTATTTTCTATTGACTTGGATTTTACAATTTCCGGTCACCTGATTTACTTTTTATTACTTGGCATATTTCGTCTATATTAACGTGTTTGTCAATTGCATATTGGTTTGAGTACCAGGCTTCTAGGAATTCTCTGGCACTTTTCGTGTTTCCTCTGTTTAAGATTTTGACATGATCCCAATCAAATTCATGACCATAATTGTCTATATGCATTGATACTAAAGAATACATATCGCGTCTTTTCACGGCTGATTTGTGTTCCTGGATTCTGATTCGAAGGGGACGCCCATTTCGACCACCGATGTAATGCTTGTTGCAGTTCATACAATTTATTCTGTAAATGGTATTAATTTTATCCCCTTTTTCTGTTGAATCTTTTGGTTTGCATAATATCGAATTAAGCGATTTGACTGACTTGTGTGCTATATGTCTATATCAAACGGTTTCAGTATTCTAGCTGTTATTTCAGAGATATTTCTCATGTATCGTAGAATGAATTTTCTAGCGGCCTTTGATGATGGTTTCTTGTTGGTGTTTTGATTCGACTTTAAACACTTTTTGATGAAATTTTGTGGATAAGCATTCTTTTTGAAGACCGTTTGTAGGTACTTTTCTTTCATTCTTTTCACCTCTGGATTGCTACAATGTGAATATTCTATTGTTGGATCTGTGAGGCTGCAGTCAGCAATATCTGTAGTCGTCCGTAGATTAACTGGTGAATCTCGACAGGAAGGTTATTTCGAATCCAACTTCTCCTAAATACGAAGTTTGTACAAGATTAATATTTGATTTTCAACTGAAAGAATAGTATTAAAATTGAAACTAAGTCTAATGCGAAATACCTCGGTCTAGTTTTGTCTTCACACCTTACTTGGACATCTCATATCCTAACGATTTCTAAGAAAGTGTTCTGTCTTACCTACTACATTAAGAAACTTAGACAATCTGGAATCACCCAACCTCTACTTTCACAATTTGTCAACTCTTGTATCTTACCTATTCTACTTTACTGCTCCCCGTTATTCTTTCCTAGTCTACTGAAAAAGGACTATATCATCCTGAGAAGGATGTTGAAGGTAGTCAGTAGGACTAGTGGTGTAAAACTCAGTCAGCTCGTCACTACATTATTTGAAAGGCATCTGAATATATGCGAAAAATGGTCAAAAACCATACTCTCCGACCACCAACACACCCTCTATTCCCAACTCTCGCCTTGTATCTCATCAAGTAGAACCAGAAATCAGTATAAAATAATCTATGCTCGTACAATTAAGTACAGGAACTCAACGATACCATATTTGGCCCGTGTTCTAAGTGATAGAGGCAATGTTAAGCGCGAAACCTATGACTTGCTCTGTTATTACCAACATAATTTTAGGCTCTTTTATTTCTTTCTAATTTTATATTCTTTAGTAAACTCCTTCTCAAACATACTTAGCTACCTAAAATATTAACATTGGCTTCCTTTTCTGTACTTTACTATATTCCTTCTACAGTGTATCCACGGGTTCCGACTCTATTAGCACTATGAGTATTACAAAATTGTCCTGTCATTAACCATCATGTAATATTAGTTTTGTGGCTGTTTTTTCTTATTTTCTATACTTTTCGGCAATATTAAACTGACAATTATTGGTTGTGAACGCCATAGTCACTACCTTAAAAAATTTTGTATTATTCAGGACTACGCACACTACCACCACAAACACTGCATTAGACTTTGGTAGACTTTTGTACTTTTTCGCATTTATAATTATTTTGTGTTTATCCTGTTTTTTTCTGCTGTTGGTGTCTTCAGATTTATTTTTTTGTTTGTTTAATACTTATTTTAAATGTTTGATAAAATTAGATGCATATATTGTAGATATGTGCTGAAAATTCCACACTGTGCCACTAGTACTGTTTCTGGAATAAAGCAAATTATTATTATTACTATTATTATTATTATTATCATTATTATCAGAAAGTCAGAAATCACATTAAACCAAGTGTGAACGTTGACAGTGATAATAATTTACATATAAATTATAAGATTATTTCCCCATTGCGTGTCCACATTAAACTTTTATTCTTCTTCCTCTACTATTTCTCTACTTTGTAATTCAGTTTGGACGTGAGAAATGAGGAAAAATCACTTGGGTAATTTGCTATGAAACACTTCTAGTTGAGTATAATTCAATTATCAGTGTATGATTTAATTAATAGAGGGACAGAGAGAGAGGGTGGAGAAGAGGGACAGAATGGGTCTGCAACAATCTTATTCTCATCATCTTCTGTTTTCCTCTTCTTTCAGAGATTTTTTTCTGACTCTGTTTCTGAATAAAGCAAGAACAACGGCGAATTTTGCAGAATAGTATGGTACCATCATTATGGATAAGATTTTATTTTGATTAATCACACAGTGCTGTTGTTCAGTAGTATTAATTGATGACCACACGCTTCGAGCACAATTTATTGCTGCTCATAGTCATATCATGGCACCCCTCACTCAACTTTCTTGCTTCATTTATATACATGAGTGAAACTGATTAGACAATTGAATAAAATCAGTACAAGATAATGCAAATTCAGAAATAATATTGTTGTTATCAATAAAATACAATCAGATGGGAAATAAGACGAGTGTTTTTATAGTGATAATAAGTAACTGGTTAGAATGTTATGATGTATGTGAAATGAAATAGAATTTTAAGATTATTTATTATCCTCCTCTGATTTGACTGACTGGTGGTAATAATATCTTCCGTATCTCTGGTGTTTGCGTTGAGTCACTTCTATTGCCTGTGTTGTGTTGAGTGTAGACTCGACGATCCATACAGGATTCAGTTATCACAACCTCCCTGTCTCCAGCTACCTATATTACTTCTTACAATTTTAACTCCGTCCGTCCCACCCTATTGTGTGATTGTGTGCTAATGCATACATGCAGTGCTATTAATTAGTTTTTTTTCTGAGCTACTTATCTTCGTGAGGTCAGTCATCCTAACTTTAGCTGAATTCTTATGTTCCGACAGTCTCACTACTGACCAGATCTACTGGTTTGACTGAATTATGTAGTTGACTTAACTCACAGTCATTGCAAGGTATTTTATATATGATATTATTTTGTCTAATTGGGTCAGCCTACACGGTCCTTTAGTCTACAGAGCTTGTCTCTTAGTGAGTTTGTAGGTTTAAATGTCACCCTAATTCCTCCTTTTTTGAGAGGGAGGGTCTCAGATGTCCCATCCTTATATGGTATATCAGTAGATACCTTATATTCTTTCTTATTTATGTTTTCATTATTAGTTTCACAATTATTTTTATTTTGCTTTTCACCTTTTCTGATCTTCCTAGTGAATTTTGTAGGATAGTTATTTAACACCAACGCCTCTTCTATTGGTTTCATTTCATAGTTTAGGTTTATTTCTGAATGTACTTTATCTTATATTGATTTTATTTAGATGTCTAATAAATGTCACCCATGTTTATAAAAGAAGCAAGAAAGTTGTGTGAGTAGTGCCTTGATATGACTATGAGCAGCAATAAATTTGTGCTCGAAATGTGTTCAGCATTACGTAATTGGATCAAAAAGAGAGGATGAAAACATCCAGTTACCACGATGTCAAGGAAAGGCTGACATCTGCTTCTTTCTGAACGCATAAATCAGGTTTCAGTCGTTTGATGGAGATTCCTTCGGAAAAATTAAGGAGAATTTAGCTCTTTTGCTTATTGATAATTTTGAACAATCTTTTGATATTCACCTCATTACCCACGTCAAAGAGATGCTTGTTGATGTCACTGTTTAAAGCTTTCGTTCCCTTTAGATATAAGCTTTTTGTCTTTAAGATTAATCTGATACCCGCTTGCGACTGGCTCTACTCAGGCAGTTAACCTTGGGTTCAAGTGGGAAGCCGTGACTAGTAGGGTACAGCAGGTTGAAGGGAAGGCAGTAACTCATTGAAAAAGACATTGTGAAGTGGTCACGCTATGTCACGAACTGGTATAAGTTAGAAATTATGGGCTGGCCACTGGATTCGGTCCCAGTGGCTTAACGGTCTACGAGCTCGCTGGCATTGTAACCAGAAGTTCCTGGGTTAGAAACTCAGTTGGTGGGCGCATACTGATGAACAGTCCCAAAACTAGGAAGAAACAGTTGTCCAGTACTCCCTGGTGGTCTTCCAATGGTTCTCTAACTGATGTCAGCTGATGATGAAATCTTCCAACCAATCAAACAAAATCCCTACAAAACCAATACTTGAAAACTTTGTAATTGTTACCCCTTTTTATCTTAGACTGTATATCACAGTGCCGACGTTTGCACATCACACGGTGATTTGATTCTCATTATTTGTCTTTGTCCACGTTCATTCTCTAAGTTTAAAGTTTCTCCTTGTGGTTGTGGCGATACATTGTTTTGTTTTGGGATGTGATTTTCTTTGAGTGAAAGATAGTCATTATGACTTTTGATCTGTCTTCAGGAATTTCTGGTGTGTAATTCTCGGGGACATAGTTTTGATTCCAGCCTGTTGGAAATATTCTACTTTATTCTAAGGTGCACTTCTTACAGTTGATTTTTGATTGACTAATTTTTCTTAACAGTACTTCTTTTATACTTAGAAAATTATCTGGACTATATATATGCCTAACGGTACTGTTGAGGGTAATTTTCATTCTTTAATTCCATTATGGTTGAACGGAACCACATATTCTACTGTGAATAACCATTTTTTTGGTGTTTTTGGTGCGTCTTTTGACTGTGTGTGTGTCTCAAGGAAGTTTCGGATAGCTATACATTAGGGCGCAAAGATCCGTTCTCCACGTGCATACCACAACGAGTTAGGTTTGCTCATTACACTATTCAGTAACCTAAAGGACAAGGTCCCACAGTCAACCAATTCTGTGTGCACTTATCAGTCTACCTGCTCCTGTGAAATCAGATATACTACTCGTTCGATGCGAGTATTGTTCAAATGGGTAAAAGTACACTATCCTGCATGGTTATGGAGAGGTGGGAGTGGGGCTATAAGAAGCATAAGAAGTGAACTTCTAGGGGATACTGGTCACCACGTTGACACAGCCTCTTCCTTCAAAGTTATATGTTAGGCGAGAGATATCCTGCCTAAATTATTACTTATCTGACTTATTTGTACATGGTTGAAGCTTTCGCCATTAAAATAGAAAAGCCAGATCTTCGTATACAGAAGAAGTTTATCTTCGTGGTGTTAATCCTTTTTGCTGAAGTACGATAATCTGTCATCACTGAAACTCTCAAACAAAATAACTATCGAAAGAACTTCATCAATAAAATCAACACTGATATCAAATATGCTCGAAAACAGTTGTCATTCCATACAGATCAGAGATGTCAGATGATATCAGAAGAGTATTAAATAAGCCCAACATCAGAG